>APFE031729599.1:0-32667 GCA_000404065.3 Pinus taeda | reverse complement strand
GTCTTGGCACGGCGCAGGACAGCGCCATTAATGGCGAACGAAGCTCGACGCAGTCTGTGGAGCAGTATTTACAGGCAGCGACTCAGTGATTATTCCATCATGCATTCGGTCGAAGAATACTCTATTCGGTTTGTTGTGAGTTCTGTGGGTGAGGTCGAGAGGGAGCCCCGCCTCAGAGGGGAAATTCGAGCTGGTTCTGGCTCGAATTGGCAGCCCTTCTACTCGTCCTGTGTTCTTCGCTCTGGAATTCCGTCAACAGTTTGGGGTAAGTGCTTCATTCGCGGTTATTTCAGTTATTCCGGCTCTCTCGGTTTAGTGTTTCCATTGTCTTCTGCTCTGTTTCTCAATTCGGTTCGGGGTCCTTGGATGCTCTGAGGCACAATTCTGGTTTCCGCACTGTCTCGTTGAAAGTCACAGTCATTGTTTGCACCATGAAGCGACCTGGGAAGCGTTCTCGCTCCGGGGAAAGACCTGGCAGCAGCAAACGACCCTCTGCTCGCCCTCAGTCCACTCCTCTGCTCACCACCATCAACCTCACTTCTTCCCCTGAGGATCCTCCTGCAAGTAACCCCACTCGCCATCCGATACCCAACAGCGCTTTCCAATCCACCCATTTTAAATTTCAAAGCAATCTGAACCGCCCTCTGATATCAGCCCAGATAACCATCCTAATGACGGAGGAAATCAACCAGGTGCCTCCAATTTCCTGCATTGACCCCAATCCTTCCAATAGCAGTGAGTGTTCCTCTGCCCAAATCGCCATGGCCACCAAGAGGGATGCTGAACCAGTGATTCAGGTCGACTCGCCCTCCCTAATTCCTCCCCTGAGTGACTGCATCAACCTAATCCTGGACCCCGACGCTGGCAACACCGACAGAAACCAGGAGGGCAACGTGTTGAATGAAAAAGATAGGCTCAGCCACGACGACGCATGTCAACAAGACGAGGAGACACAGGGGGAAGAGGAAAGTTGAACAGATGGCTATTGAGTTTACACTTTTTGGGTTTTTGGAAACTTGCTTCAGGTGCATGGCTCAGTTTTGAGAACTCTTCGGCCGCGGCGTATGCTAATGTCTTGGTTCAGTTTTCTCAGGGTTACTAGTCATATGCTTAGTTTCAGTACTCTCTCTCTCAGTTTCTTTGTAATGCCAATGAATTTGGCTGTCTATTCTGTCTATCTGGTTGTTAGCTTTGATGAGATCCCCAGCTCTTCTATTATGGGGAAATTTTGTAACATATATGATGTGCAGGCTTCTGCAGCTGCCCCCTCTTGTAATTTTATTATGTTTACCAGTTAATAGAAATAGCATAGTATTTTACCGAGAAAAAAAAATATATCTTAATGCATGCTAAAGATATCAAATACTTAAGCTGATCTGGGTAATATAGACTTAGGAGTGATTACAAAGGCACGTAAGTGATTGGTTCACCTATTTAGGGTTCGCGAAAGACAATCGTAGACCTTTAAGAAGGTCTAGGGGCTGGTAAAAGGAAGTTATATTGATAAGCCTCAAGGGCTTATCGATCTGTGCGAAGATAGGTGTAGGGAATAAAATGACATCATAACCATCTCTAGGTGCGAAAACTTGGTTCCAACATCCCCCAATATAGCTTCGAGTGAGAATTCAGTCCACGCTCCGTAGATTGTTGAAGAAAGGGCCAGTAGTTTAGGGATTTGTTCGGAAAACTTAACAATGAACCTAGGTTAGGACCTCCTAAGCCAACACTTCTACCATACCATTATTTTGTTGTACTCGAAGGCCCTTCTCTTCAAAAGGTACCAGTTTTTTATGCTACAACATAGTATTTTCTCCATAAGTTATAAGGTTTTTTCTTTCTTTTAATCCACTCTCAAGAATAATGAAATTGTTGTGACCATCACTAATGGTGCTTCCCAATGACTTATATATAATTACAATCTGAATTCCCCTTAGATATACCATTTCTTTTTTACCTATCTTGTATGTAATACTGTCCTTTTCAAACATTATTTTTACACTTACATCATCCATCGTGGTTATAAGAATCAATTTTTTGTATAATCTTGGGATGTGTCGAACACCAACGATTGTCCTAATCCTTCCACCCATGAGATTCAAATTGGTTTTTCCTCATCCGATTATTCTAGTTATGAAGTCATCTCCAAAGAAAACATTAGGACCATCAAATATTTCATACTTGAAAATGACTCCTTCTGAGGAGTCATTTAAAGAAATGAAGTACACATCCCCTCCTTCATCTAAGGATGTTTTTGGTTCCACAAAAGGATCATCTTCAAAACCCTTTCTTTTCTCAAGAATTTTAGATCTACTATCTTTCTTATAATTCCCCTCTTTTCCACATCTCCAACATACCTTTATGAATTTTCCTGGACATTTAGATCTTCCTTTAGATTTAGATCTCCCACTCGAGGACTTATTTTTACTTTTATTCTAGGAGTGTACCTTACAAACAAGGCGTCTCCCTTTTAGCTTTCCATGTTTTTCCATCCCATCTCCTTTGATAACAAGGATGATATTATTTCATTGAAATTTAATGTAGTTGCATTGTTACCTATGGCAACAACTAGACTATCCCATGGGTATAGTAGAGAACATAACAAAATGATGCACTTATCTTCATCTAAATTCTTAATATCAACAAATAATAGTTGACTTACCACAATATTGAAAGTGTTCATATTCTTTGTCACTAGACTCCATCCTTCATCCTTAGTTTATACAAATTATTCTGTAGGAATAATTTGTTCATTAATGACTTAGATTGATATAATGCCCTTAACTTGTCCGACAAAACCTTTGCTATAGCTTCCCCTAAAACATTTAGCAATACTGAATCTAAAAGACATAATCATATTGAGCTCATTGCCTTTGGATACAACTTGGTCTAATCTTTTGTTGACATCCCTATTGGTGCAGTACCTAGATCCACAATGATCCACTAATCTCTATCCACCAAAAAATCTTTAATTTTAAGCTTCCATGACTCAAAACTATGGCCATTGAATTTCTTGATCTCTATCTTTGAACTAGTTTCCATTTCCTTTTCATCACAAGAATCACTTTCATAGATTTCCCATTGTAATATGGTCTACCATAGGCCTGAGCCAAAGCTAAATCTATTAACCATAAAGGCATCCCCTCGAAGCAAACTATGCTTTGATACCAAGTGTAGGTTTTAACCCTATATAATTAATGGTTGCAAATAGATTCTTAATTAAAATAGAAAAGATGCATTGACAAACATGCACATTAACACATATATTTTATTCTAGAAACGAAAAATAGGAAAACCAGCAAGATTTTTTCAATATATGTTCTTTTGTACTATATTACAATATAATATATATTCAATGGAATCCATGAACTTCTGATCCATTTGCCCTATATTAGTATACAATTGCATTTCCTTAATCAAAACTAGAAAACCATGGGAAAAACTACCTATTGATGGTGATGGACCCACCAACATGCCAGGGGATCTCTCTGGTAAGAAGTCCCAACTAGACCTCAGACCATTTGGGCTAGGAGTTCCAATAGTGGGTAGTACAATAGTGCCTTGACTACGGTAGTGTGTAGAGGTAAGCATGATAACTTTGTCAGAAGTAAGTGTGTGACCTTGCAATGAATCAAGTCAGATGCATGGGGGTTCTAACACACCGAGGGGAAAAGGAAGTGTGTCCCTTAGAAGCCTGTAATAGTACGTAGCCTGAAAGGAACACATGAGCTAAATGACATCACAGGCTGGAAGCGGAACAATCCACAATGCAAAGTGACGGGTTAATACAACAACACGTCTTCAACAAGAGTCATAAAATTGTATACAAAATAGTTCATACACAAATTCATAAGTGAAATAACATACATTGCTAAAGTAACCAGAATAGTTGAACTACAATAACAACATATGCATCAAAACGTGTTGGCTCAGTTATATTATTAAGTGAAAGTTCCATCCATACATACACCATAGACAACCACTAGCCCCAATAGTGGAACATTACAGTCAACACCACCTCCTCCTCCAAAGAGATGTACTCGCTCTACGTTGTGGAGAAGCCAAGACTTATCACAATACTATCCAAGCCTTCTCTAAGCAATGCCTAGCCAAAAGCTTGGCTCCCAAAAGCCTATACTATGAGTTATGAGGTTCTATATATAGCAAAGGGTGGGGTGAACCTTGACATTCCCCTTTAAATATTGGACTACCCTCATGACTCTTCACATTACATAGTGATTGTTCACATTCCACTAGTGACACTTGGAATTTCACTTACAACTTATTTACAATAACACAATTTTCCACATGTACCCATGTGAGACAAAATAAGCTAGAGACCACCTAACAAGACAAAACACTATGACTTCGAGGTTTGGGGAAATACCAACTTGACAACATCCACCTGATGCTTCTTGTTCATGTATTGATGCCAAGCTTGGTATTGTGTTGTTATGTCCCCAAACTTTTTGATGGTGTCTTGCTAAAAGCAGACTCTTGCCTCCATGGCATCTAGGCATGTGGTCTTGGAACTTGTGTCCATCTCGTCTTGAAGCATGTGCAATATTGTCCTAGTGTGGCCAGACCACCAACATACTTTTGCATGTTGTCTGCACTCAGCCACAAGTCATCACTGGTGGCCTCGCGCATCAACTTCTTCATGTACCTATCGACCTCCAGTCAGACTTGATTCTTGTGGTTAGCTTTGGTGAGGGAACCTACATATGTTCACTCTCTTCCTCAGTTACTGGTTGTTCCAACTCATCAACCTGTATTAGCATTGATTTCTCTGACATTGTGCCTTGACTTTGTTCTTCTTCCTATTTTTTCTTCTTAGCTAACATTTTTCCTTTGACTCTCGTTCTGCTTATTGCGATGTCATTTCTGCTACCTGCAAGCTCTTCTCTTTTCTCTTCCTATTCTCTGTTGTCTGTGTCCTGTGCTTCATTTTTCTTCTGTTATCAAAGTTGTCTGCATGAAAAATGAATGTGCTTTCGCCTTGTAGCTTTTCCCTCCCTCTATTATGTCAACGATTTCCTCTTTCCCTGATCATGTACTGTCTTGCTACCTTCTACCACTGTTGTTGTTTTTCTTCCATGTTAGTGTTGATTCCTTTTCTATAAACAATTGGGCATCTGCATATATTGGGAAGTAAATTGGTGCTTTCTCAACTTCTTCCCTAGTACTGCTTTTAGTGGTCACTCTTGAAACAACTCTCTTTGGTGCCATGGTGCAATGAATATTGGAGAGAAGCACTTCACAAGTATGGTACCTATGGGATGGAAAGGACATTCATGGAAAGAAAAGATTAGCTCTTACAAATATAACTTTGCATCATGATCAAGCAACAACCATGACATCTATGAGACGAAATGTGTAGTTTTGACTAACAAGGGGTGATTGATTGACTATGGAAACTGCGCACAGTGTAGTCCCAACAGTTAGTGTGGAATCTTGTTGATTAGAACTGCGTAATGCACAGTTCAGTATGGGAAAGGGCTTGGGAGAGACTATGCATTACACAGTCTCAATGACCAAGCTAGGAGACTTTCTCCTAGAATTGCGTAGTGCACAGTTGGAGCTAGCCCAGGAAAGGCTCTACGCAACTCTCGAAGCCAAAGAAAAGGCCTTGAGCTCCTAGATTGTACAGTGCATGCTATGAGATGTGAGATCTTGGCAAGGGGAGCCCAGACCTGTTCATGGGGAGCATGAAAACAAGAAGATCTTAAGGATGGTGTGATGTTGAGTTCAAATATGACTAAGTGTATATCTGTACATGTAAAACAAGTGCAACAATGGATCAAACTGAAGGAATATGAAGCATGTGAAGGGAGTCGCTCCAACCATTTGTGCAAAAATAGGAAAAATCATGCAACACTTGGGAAAGGCAATCTATAACTTGAAACACCACTTCTATAAGCTAAAAAAGGTTAAAATGTTAGTGGTTGTTCAACAAAATGAATGAATCAACACTGTCACAAGCTAAATGGGAAAAAGCGACACCAAAAGCAAAAAAATGGGATAAAAGAAAAACTCACTCCAAAAAGCAATGGCAATGCTCCGAAGGCCCCTTAATCTCCTAGGGAAGCTAGAGCTTGATGATTGAATGAATAAGTGAGCTCTAAGGTGTCCATTACATAGAGTTGAGTGAAATGGAGTTCATGGCACGTATGTTCGAGTTCAAGGACAACAACGACACTTGGTAGAAACTTCTAAAGATGGCAATGTGTCACCTTTGGGAAACTAATAATAGATCCCTACTTCCTAGGGATGATTTCCTCTTAACTTCTTACTTTAAAGGAAAATTGTCATGCTATATCTGGAGAGATTGTGCAGTTCTTGGAAGGACCAAGCAACCCTCTAGCTTATGCGGTAGCTCCTAAGCATAGTATGTTCTACGCAATTTCTAGGTTAAGTGGCTCTGGGATGCCTCTCAAGCTCTGCATAATTTCCCAGCTGAAGACAAGTTGTCATCCAGGTTTATGCAATTTTGGATCCGAAGCTCACTATTGGGTTGATCTGCATAATTCTTGAGAGCAAGGCTCACTGCCAGGCTACACTCTGCAATTCCCGAGAGAAAGGTTGGGTTCCCTCTAGGACTGTGCAGTTTTCCAAGGCAATACAAGAATGCAATGCAACCAATTCACGAGGGGTTAGATTGTGGTTAGACAACAAAGAAAGTAAGTGAACATAATCTGTAAAGCGAAAGATAAATTCAAATGAAAACACAAGTACCTAAGTAGTGTAAGACAAGCTACTAAGATTTTATGAGGAGGGTCCAAAACGAAGTGAAGGAAAAATTTTGGAGGGTGGTTGTAGCCGTTACAAAATTGGCGACACACTGGTAGAACTCTAGCTCTCCGTATGGAACTTGTCTTGTGTAAAGAGAGTCTAAATCCTCCAAAAGTATTGTTCAATTCTTTGATCATCATGGCTTTTTCACTAGATTGAGTTAAAGATATAGTCCCTACCATTCTCTTGATCAGTCAACGCACATACCAAGCCAATTCAACTGAGTTATTTTGATTGGGAATGAGGGGTTATTGATGCACAAATAATGTCGACTGTCATAGTTTAAGTTCCCTCTCTGGTGTTGCTTCGATGCTAGCAAACCTGGACAACACGTCACTGGAGTCACTTCAGGAACACAGGCATCACTCTGCTACCAACGAGCCTAGACAGTACCCCAGTGGAGTTACTTGCTTCACCTATCTACATAGGATTCCTTTCTCTTCTTTCACCTCTATTTATATTTATTATTATTACTTTCCAAGAATTGTGCATAGACACTTATTTATTTCATGAGGCAGAAGAGGGATCCCGACTTATTGAGAGAAGGAAAGGTTATCCCTTCAGAGAATTTTGTTATGTATACCTATGACATACTTGTTAAGGCTTTCCCCCTCACCTTACTCTACTTGAATGATGTACAAGGGTTAACTGAATATAGAAAAACGGATTAGAGAAGGCAGTACTAGTTGAAGGTGAAAGTGTTGTGTTTTCACAAAGACTCACTCTGAACAGAACATGTTTTCCATCAGGGTATCATCGATTGAAGAATGCAAGATCTTCATAAATATAGAGGATAAAAAATAACCAAATGTTGATATCTATACAAATCCTCTTTTGTTTCACCCTGCTTGTCTCAAGAAGCCAAACATCATTTCATGTGAAAGCTAATCCTATGGGTGCGTAAACAAGAAAATGAACAAGCAAGCAAAGGACATAAGTAATATGAAAAAAAACAAGTAAGAAAAGATGAAAGAAAAAAAAAAACAAAAAAAAAAAAATCAAACAAGAAAAATCAAACAAGAAATAAAACACTACTCCTACTCCTAAGCTAAACAATGCATGGGCCTAATCACATGAAGTGATAATTCCAATGTGGCCACCAACACATTGGTTGGCCCATGTAAATGAAGGCACGTTCGTCAAGAAAGATATTCATACAAACCAACATGCAAGAACGATAAAAAAAATTAAAACCAACATGCTCGAAGTTTGAATGCGTCCACAAAAAAATAAAGAAAAAAAGTGAAAGCACATGACAGACACTCTGTGGATTGGTTGGCCCATGTAAATGAAGGCACGTTCATCAAGAAAGATATTCATACAAACCAACATGCAAGAACAATAAAAAAAATTAAAACCAACATGCTCGAAGTTTGAATGCGTCCACAAAAAAATAAAGAAAAAAAAGTTAAAGCACATGATAGACACTCTGTGGATGTGCCATGGTGTGGCAATACACTATGTGCAAACAACGAGCATGTACACTCATTTGACCTTGACATACGAGCAAACATGCAAAAAGAAGACAACTTACATTTAGCAACATGACTTGCTACGTATGACTCCTCCAATGCATGAGTGATAGGATTGTGCGATTATGGTGGAGGAAGTGAAATTTTTGGATCAAATTGGTTTTCAATGCAAATAGGAGAGTGATGAGGAGCTTGG
This sequence comes from Pinus taeda, assembly GCA_000404065.3. NCBI lineage: Eukaryota > Viridiplantae > Streptophyta > Pinopsida > Pinales > Pinaceae > Pinus > Pinus taeda. The sequence goes on along the minus strand of APFE031729599.1, from coordinate 24,210 downwards.
AGTGTCTAATATATTTCTAATCGGGATAAAAATTGGCCTCAATACATCGAGAACCTGACATAACCATTAGGTCAGGTTGAAGTGCCTCTACACCTTGAGGGGTTTCCACTTCGTCAGTGAGTAGATCATGAAAGACCGGTGGCTTGTAAAGATCAACAATAAGTGAATCAGAATCATGATCGAATGAAGCAATAAAGAGATCATGACAACTAGGATCGGAAAATTCGAGATGTACATCGACATCCTCATGATCTGACGAATCATACGGAGGGGTTAATGAGCAACATAAATTTTCACCCCTTGAATTTTCGGAAATGAAAGATGAGAGATTGATAGGATTTGGAAGGAAAGATTTGTCCTCGCCTCAATTAAATGATGGACTAACATCCTATGTGTCCTGTGAATGATCAGAAATAGAAACCTCCAGGAATTAATTTTCATAAGACAAATCAGAAATAGTAGGATCACAGAAGATGCCAGGATAGAGAAGACGAGGTGCAGATAGATGGAGGCAATTCTTCACCACAATTTCTTCTTTAGATTCCCACACATACTCATAAAAAATGACAACTCAGGTTGGCTGCTCAACACCAACTCCGTCGACAACTTGATCCTCATGAACATCACATGAAGAGTCCAGAATGGACGAACACAAGACACAAAAATACAAAGGATCAATAGAACGAGAGGACCGAGGTTGAGAAAACAAGTTCATGTGACAACCAAAAGGATTGTAGTCCACATCTACACAAAAATATAGAGTAGGTGGGGTGGGAGGAGGTGACGGTTTAACAAATGGGTTCACAACTTCTCCCACCTTGTCCTGCAGAGCTAGAGCTGTTTGATGAGGAGTGGATGACAGTTCACCTATGATAGCAACCTTTTCCGTCTTAGATTTGACAGCTCTAACACCGAGGTATCCTAGGATGGATTCGAGTGATTCTAGCTCATGGGGATTTTCATATATGTGAAGAAGATACTAAAATCATTCCTTGAGAAATTTCCAATCAATTTCATCTTCAAGGATTCGAAAAGCAAGATTCAAGAAACACACCCACAATTGCGCAATAGATTCATCGGGCGCCTTCCGTAATTCCAATTTTTTTTATTGAGTGCTTTGCGGTCATAGTGACTGAAATCATGGATTAACTCTCTTATCATGTGAACTTAAGAGAAAAATAAGCTATGGGCAATGTGCGACACCATTTTTCAGCATGCCCGTCAAGCGTGTAAGTGAAGAACCCACAAGCAATGTCTTATGAAAGGACTTCATTCCTTTTACAGAAGCCTGTGAAGGCAACTCCATGTCTTAACAAGGGTGCTACTTTGCCTTCACCATCATATTTAAAACGTGACAAGTCATCGATGACGTCCTCCGACACTTCGAAGTCATGTGCATGAGAAAAACGTGCCGGAGTTGAAATTGTAATGTAAGTCATGAATGATGTGCAAAGATTCTGTTGGCGGTGTTGGACCCACCAACATGTCAGTGGATCTCCTTGGTAAGAAGTCCCAACTAGACCTCAGACCGTTTGGAATAGGAGTCCCAGCAGTGGGTTGTACGATATCGCCTTAACTGTGCTTAGGTGCAGAGGTAAGCAAGATGTCCTTGTTGGAAGCAAGGATGTGACCTTTTAGCGAGTCAAGGAAGGTGCATGAAAGGCTCTAACACATGGAAGGGTGGAAGGGTGCGCCCCTTAGAAACCTATGATAGCATGCAACTTGAAAGGGAACACATGAGCAGAAAGACATCACGTGATGGAAAGTAGGATAGTTGAAGATCCAAAGCGATGGATTATATCAACAACACGCTTCAATACACATCCATAAATTATAGCTATATACATCATTAAAGTAACCAGGATAGTCGAACTACAATAACAACATATGCATGAAATGCGTTGGATCTGTTATATTAAACGAGTGAAAGATACAATCATACATACAACCATGACAACCACTAGCCTCGATAGTGGATCATTACAGCCACTGCTGCCTGCTCCTCTAAAGAGATGTACTAGCTCTAGACTGTGGAGAAGCCAAGGCTCGTTACCATACACTCCAAGATTTCTCTAAGTTATACCTATAGGAATCTTGGCTCCCAAAAAGACACTACAATGAGTTATGAGTTTCTATAAATAGAAAAGGGTGGGGTGACCCTTGACATTCCCCTTTGTGACTCTTCAACTACCCTCGTGACTCTTCAACTTACACATATCTCTTACATTCTACTATTGATGCTTGGTCTTTCAGTTTTACAACATGTTTACATACAATCTACACATGTACCCATGTGAGACAAAAATGGGCTTGAGTAAGCCATGCAAGGCATCACTAAGACTTGAACAGCTATGGGAAGACTAATAACTCTTCAACATCCTCTCGATGATCGATGGTGGCGAACTGATGCCAAGTTTGGTAGTCTGTTATGGTGTGAGTATGCTTTGTGGTGACATCCTTCTAAAAGTGAACTCTTACCTCTGTTGCATCCAGGTACACTGATTTGGCACCTCTGTCCAACTCGTTGGATAGCATGCACATCATAGTCTTGAGTGTAGCTGGACTAGCAACATACTAGTGCATAATGTATATGCTCATCTATAAGTCTGCGCTGGTGACTATGCATATCAACTGATCAAAGTACATGTCCAACTTTAATCAGACTTGGTTCTTTGTCTTCACCTTAGTGAGTGTGCCAATGGATGGGATCGCATGCATGCATACAATGACATCCATGCTCCTAAACACCCATGCATGTGAAGCTTATAAACTGGTGATGAGCTGTAGGAATTCCTCAGTTTCGGATCTAACTCTTGGATGCGTGCCTTCAACTTCACTACCTTTGCCTTCATCATCTTTGGCAAGTGCAATGGGGCTCCTTTGTACATCATTGTCCATATCTGCGTGTGATTGACAACAGTGTGTAAGTATGACAAGATGTGTGCTCTCTTAGCACAGCGCTGCTAACAACCATTGAGATGGACAACTAACTTATGCATGGTGAGGAACCTGAGGTACAACTTCCGCATGATTGTCTCGAGAGACGATACTTCATCTAGTATCGCTCTCCTCAACTCTGCTCTAGTGGATACTATAGCTTTATCTTCTCCCTTCTTGGCCCCTCATAGCTCCTTAGCCATGTGCTCGTTCTCAGCTATCAATAATCTAACACTCGAGCTAGTGGCTTCAACATATGCCTTGGTAGCATTGGCCAATGTAGCTGGATGTCTATGCACATCGGATACAATCACTCACTCTTCAAACTACGCAGGAGATACATGGACATCCAGAGTGGGCACTTTGCTCGGCTACACAACTTTGTGTTGTGATTCATCAAAAGATATGTTGTGCATATCCACTTCTGGATTGTTATCAAGGATTTCAATATCTTTCAGATCACTTGGGACTTGCTCTGCTTCTGGATCTGGTGGAGCTAGTGGGGTGACCTCTTGGTTCTGAGGCATGAGTTCAATGTCTTGATCTAACTCGAGTTGAACCACATCCATGTCCATCTATTCAAACATTAATTCGATCTCCTGACAAAGGTCTTGCTCCTGTGAATGGTCACCCTGTCTACTATGTGCTAGCCTCTCAGATGAATCAATCACCTGTATGGGCACCATTTCCTCAATATGTGCATGTTGCACCTCCTATTGTTCGTGTTCCTACTATGCTTCCTTCTCTCTTCTGTGTAGCTCTTATTCTTCCTTCAGTTGTTGATTCAACTCCTACAACTCCTTTTTTGCTTCCTCTAGCTTCTGCTTCTCTCTTTGCTTTTGTGTGATCCTTATGTCGCCTTTTCGCCTCAATCTCCAAAGTTGCTTTCAACACAAGTGGATCTACTTTGAATTTGCAGCTTTTCTCTGCCTCTACAATGTTAGGAACCTTCCTCTTACCTTTATCAAGCGTAGGTCTGTTGCTAATGATGCTGCTCTCTGAGATGTTGCTGCCTTTTGCACTGTTAACCACTCTATAGCCATTCTTACTCGTTCATTGAGCTTGGATAAGTTGTAGCAATATCTCCATGGGTCTTCCTCAGGCCAATGACAAGCCCTGTGGATCCCAAGATGATACACTCTCGCATAGTGGTCCTTCACTAAGCAATGCGGGTTCTATGGATTGAAACTTTTGGTGTCGAAGGTGAATCTCTTAAATTCCTTCATTTTGGCCTCAGCATGCTTGAGGTTCTAGATCTCGTACAACCTGATCTACAAAGGAAAAGCAGGCCAAGGTGACTTCTTCTTCTTGTTCAATCTCATTGAAAACCCTGTTGATATGTGGTATGCAACCTCTTGCATGACTAGCTTATCCATGAAAAAATTCAGTAAAACATGCAGAGCCTTATCTACACTATACATCTGGATGAAGGTGCCAAGGGTTGAGGCATACCAATATGCTATGTCAATCAATCACTCCATTGTTGCTTGTGACATGCAAGGCAGATCTTGCTCAAAGATCATCTCATACACCAGGGTGACGAAGTGGTCTGATAGTTGTATGATAACTTCACAGAAGTTGCATTCGGAGAATAACCTGCAATAAGTGTGCACAGAGGTTTCTAAAGGTGTCCATGCCAAACCCAAGCCTGGGAACTGTTGGCAATCAGAGACTTCATCAAGTATGTAAGAGGACATGAAAATATTTTCTTGTTGACCCTTGGGCGGATGCTAGGCTTCTGTTACTTGTTCCTTCAACCAGAAAGCCAACATGTCAAATGAGTTGAAAGGTTTAGAGAGTTTTCGGCAAAATCACATAAACCATCTTTTGTCGACGTGTTTTGAACCAACCAGTGTGGTTCATCATCAGGACAAGTTGAATAACCAATCCAGCTTCGCTTGTTAAATAGGATGTGCAGAGACTCCAACGGCTATATTGCCAACTACTAATTTTGACCTAATGACCCAAGTCAACCACTAACATTCTTGTTTTATTTAATTTATTATTATTTTTCGAAATAAGCTAAATTAGGTAAATAATATTAAAAGAATTCATTTGTTAATTTAGCTAAAAAAAAGATGAATAATATATAATTTTTATTTATTATTTCTAGAAATTAGCTAAATCAGGTAAATTATATAATAAAAGAATCTTATATGTTAATTTAACTAAATGTATTTGTTTATTAATAATATATAAATTATTTAATTATAATGGTCCATTAATAAAATATATCAAATTTCATTATAATAATTTATATTTATCAAATAATCTATATTTATTAATTATTTTATTAATCCAATATTATTAAGTACCCTAGTCAAACAAATAGTATTCTAGTTATATTAAAATACAGTTATTTAAATGTTTTTAATTATATTAGGTACATTCTATAAATGAGGAATTTTTTGTTAATGAGCATATTTATTAATAATTGTATATATATAAAAAGGAACTAACTCAAACTAACTTAATACTTTAATAATAATAAATTTATTTATCACTTAAATCTAATGGTCATTTTTAAACTAGCTCTTCTCTCAAGATCTAATTGTATTTATTAAATAATCAATATTTATTTAGTAATCAATATATTCAAATTGACCATGTAATTAGGTAAATATATTATTAACTATGAGGGTTAAAATGATTTAATTATCAAATATATATGAAAGGGGCTAATAATTATTATTTCAATTCACAAGGAATATTAGTAATCAAATATATATACATAACTAATGGAAATTATGAAAACGAAAATCTAATATAACTAAAAGGTCTTCCTTCATTCGCCATCTGATCCAACACAATCACCTAACTCTGCGGTAAGGTCTCCATATTCTCCTGGTTGTATAATCGGCATGCGAAGATGACCAAGAGCTAATATGCCTTCCGCAGTATCCTTGTCTTGTACACTTGGTTAGGTGTCCTCCTGAACTTAAATGGCTCTCTCACCTAGCTCATCAAGATGTCTCTTGAGTTCGCACTGCTGTTGGGTCTGGTGAAGGGTGTATCCATCATGATCACCGATTGCGATAAGTGATACATGGCCCAAAAGTCTTTTCTCTGAAGGTAGAAAGTTATGTTCCACTGAGACTGCTCAACATCATTGTCTTTGGATCAGTATGTGAGATAATCCAGTGGATCATGTCTGCGCATGGAAACGTGAGATACCTGCATGCAACCTAGTACAAGCCAGACTTGTGTATGTTGACATAGACCCTATGATCCTCCAGATTCTCCTCAAATGTATCTAAAAAGATGTTGTTGATTTCCTACCATTTCATCTTGATCTCCTTGTCTATGAACAACTTAGTGTCTTCATAGATGGGAAAGCTCATAGACACTTACTCAACTGCATCTTCAGTTGCACTCTCAACAGTGTCCTTTGACCATGCTCTCTTGGAAGCCATTGTACTTGTACTACTGAGAGATGGATGAACACCTATGATACGTAGAGATAGAGCAGCACTCATGGAAAGAAATCTGTTAGTTTAAAACCAAAAACAACTTGAGGACTCACATGCAACACACCTGGGTGACTCACTGGAAGATTTGTGTAATTTTCACCAGGAGGCTGACTGCCAGAACTGCGCAGAACATAGTCTATAATATCATTGAGATAACTAAATGTTGAAACTGTGTAGAGCACAATCCAGCTTGGCCCGCTGAGGACTGAAACTATGTAATGTGCAGTTTGAGTCGACTTGACTGCGACCCGGTAAAATGGCATCTGCGCAATTCTGGGGGCCAACGGGGCACTGTCTCTCAGTATTTCATAGAGCAATCCTGGAGGTCAATGTTAGGAAAGCTCAACATAATTTCTGGGAGGAAGGCAGAGCCTTCACTCTCAGAAATGTGCAGTGCAATTCAGGTAAGGCAAGGTTCAGGCCAAGGTAGCCCAAACCCACTGACAGTCGACTGAAAACTTGTAAAGGTTGAATGCATTTGTGAAGCTAAGTGTAGACATAAGTGAATGAACATGCATGAAAATAGTGAGTGTAAGATTTAGTAAACGGGAAATAAGTGAGTGTGTAAAGCGAGTCGTCGCAATGACGACTGATTGTGCAGAAACAATGTCATGCATGCGACAATAGTAAGATGCAATGGAAAAATTGAAACAATGCTTCTACAAGCTATCATGCATCAAAACAATAGCAAGCATTCAACAAAACCAAGCAAATAACACTCACACAAACTGAAATACAAAAAGCGACAGAAAAGCAACAAAAGACATGAAAAGTGGACTTACCTAGAAAAGTTGAGTTGAGTGTGCCAAATGCTCCTAGATGTGATGGAGAATGCCAGAGCTCCAAGATCAAAGTGAAGAATGAGCGTTGAAGTGTCAAATAAATAGTTTTGATAATATCGAGGCTTATGACGTGCATGTCACAAATCAAGGAAAAAGCGACACTTGGTGGGAGGTTTCTAAAACGGCTTTTGCATGTAACCCCCCAGCTGCTAAAAATGGATGCCTAAAATCTAGGGATAGTTTTTGTTTTTTTCTTTTTCAGGAAAAAATAGCCCATGCATGCAAAGCACTATTGGTCAGTCCTGGAGGGAACTGGTCAACTTGGGAGGACATGCAGCAGACTACAAGCCCTGGAAAGATTTCTGTGCAGTTTCTGGGCTGAGTGGCTATGACTGCCCCTCAGGCTCTACGCCATTTATGGACTGAAGCCCAGGTTGTCGACCATATTTGCGCAAATTTGGAGAGCAAGCCCAACAATGGGCTCCTTTGTGAAATTTTCAGAGGGAAGGTTGCCTGCTTTCTTTGCACATTTCTGGAGAGTAGCAGGCTACCTTGATGTTCTGCGCATTTCAAGAGAGCAAGGCTCATTTCCCTCCAATCCTGCGTAATCCTTCAAGTGAGCACAACAGCCAGATAATGACCAAGTCATGGGATGTCAACATGCGGGTGGAAGGCAAACAAGATAGCAAACACAAGCTATTAAGCCACAAAAACTCAACTGAAGCATAAGTACCTATTAATGCAAGACATGCTACTGAGGATGGTTGGTAGGGATGCTCCAAAACAAAGCTAGGGAAAAATTTTGCAAGGTGGTTGCAGCCACTACAACAAATTCCAAACAGACTCTAAGGTCTCAGATTATCATTTGCCCTCCTTCTAGCACCAGAAATGTTGATGGTGCTCGACCTGCCAACATGTTAGCGGATCTCCTCAGTAAGAAGTCCCAAATAGACCTCAAACCGTTTGGAGTAGGAGTCCCAATAGTGGGTAGTAAATTAGTGCCTTAACTATGGTAGCGCGCAAAGGTAAGTATGATAACTTTGTTAGAAGCAAGTGTGTGACCTTGCAGCGAGTCAAGTGAGATGAATGGGGATTCTAACATACATAGGGGAAAAGGAAGTGTTTCCCTTAGAAGCATATAATAGTACCCATCCTAAAAGGAACACACGAGCTGAATGACATGATAGGATGGAAGCGTAATATTCCACAATCCAAAGTGATGAGTTAATACAACAACATGTCTTCAACAAGATTCATACAATCATATACAAAATAGTTCATACAAAAACGCGTAAGTGAAATAACATACATTGCTAAAGTAACCAGAATAGTCGAACTACAATAACAACGTATGCATGAAAACATGCTAGCTCAGTTATATTAAGTGAAAGTACCATCCATACATACACCATTAACAACCACTAGCCCTTGTAGAATTTTCTCTACAAATCAGCTAGCTCACTGATATCATGTAGAAATTTCACCGGTAGATCCAACTGATATATGCAATGTACTAAAGCATAATACTAGATCTACATCTACCATAAAATTTGTGGAAGCTATTCAACCATCAGCAACATCAAGCATGAACACATATAATTGATAAGAAGGAATCAATCACATAACACAGAATATATCATTGGGGAAAGCACCAACATAAAACCCCAACACTGTATTATCAATCAAGTGGAAATCCTCAACAACATACAAAAATAATTAGCTCAATAGCTATCCTGCTCTCTCTGTATTATGATGATCTATATCATGAACCAATCTAGCCCTGTATATAAAGGTTGCTCCTCTAGTCCAATCCCCTATTTCCTTGCACAGTTTTGATTGGAATTCAATTACAAAACACATGTATATTGATCTAATCACACCTGCTGTCAACCTCAGGTCCTACTATGAAATCCTTGAGGACACTAGTTCCTCCTGCATGCAAGGAATATTCCAAAGGAAGATCCAAGCATCTTATAGTAAATTGTCCCTCATCTGATCTCAATTGGGTCTCTATCTGAACTGACATGCATCAGTTATCCATAAGAAAATACACAGTTATCTGAAATAATAGTTGTCACATGCATGCAAGAATCAACAAACTATATCTCGTTAATTTAACAACCTGTTAAATTAATCTAATTGAACTTGACTAGTTTAAACTGTCAATGATCCTCTCAATATATAACTGATCCTTAATTCCTCAATCAGTGGAGAAATAACTGCATGTTCACACAAAGACTTCAGTTTTCTTTTCCTTAACTAATTAACTCATGGACAATTAATTAATTAATATTCCAAACTGCTGATGAGACCAAAAACGAATTTACTTCCTATAGATAGACCAGGGACTGCTATAAATAGGAAGGGACCCAAAAATGCTATCTTTAGAACTTTCTATTTTTAGCAGTTTCACCTCTCACCCAAGGTGGCCAATGACCTCACTGGCCAAACTGCTATTTTTAGGAGTCCTATTTTTAGCATATTTTAAATTTAACATTTCTTGTTGTACATTCTTCAATAGCCCCAATACTGGAACATTACAGTCGACAACACCTAGTCCTCCAAATATATGTACTTGCTCTATGTTGTGGAGAAGTCAAGGCTCATCATAATACTCTCCAAGCCTTCTCTAAGCAATGCCTAGCCAAAAGCTTGGCTGCCAAAAACTTGTACTATGAGTTATGAGGTTCTATATATAGCAAAGTGTGGGGTGACCCTTGACATTCCCCTTTGACTCTTGGACTACCCTCATGACTCTTCACATTACATAATGATTGTTTACATTCCACTAGTGACACTTGGAATTTCAATTACAACATATTTACAATAATACAATTTTCCACATGTACCCGTGTGAGACAAAATAGGCTAGATATAGCCTAACAAGAAAAAACACTATGACTCTAAGGTTTAGAAAAAGACCAACTCGACAACATCCACTTGATGCTTCTCGGTCATGTATTGATGCCAAGCTTGGTACTGTGTTGTGTTGTGCCCAAACTTCTTGATGTTGTCTTATTGAAAGTGGACTCTTGCCTCCATGGCATTTAGGCATGTGGTCTTGGAACCTATGTTCATCTCATCCTGGAGCATGCGCAACATTACCAACGTACTTATGCATTTTGTCTGTACTCAGCTAAAATTCATCACTAGTGGCCTCACGCATCAAATGCTCCATGTACCTATCGACCTCCATCTGGACATGGTTCTTATGCTTAGCCTTGGTGAGGGAACCTGCATCTGTTCACTCTCTTCCTCGACTTCTGGTTGTTTCATCTGATCAATCTGTATTAGCGATTTTTTTCTATGTCATTATGCCTTGCCTTTGTTCTTCTTCCTATTTTTGCTTCTCAGCTCTTTTTCTGCCTTCGACTCTTGTTCTGCTTGCTGAGATCTCACTTTTTCTACCTACAAGCTATGCTCTTTTCTCTTCCTCTGCTCTCCTCTTTGTGTCATGTGCTTCCTTTTTCTTATGTTGTCAAAGCTTCTTGCATGAAAATTGAATGTTCTTTCACCCTACATCTTTGTCCTCCCTCTATTATGTCAATGGTTTCCTCTTTCCCTAATCCTGTACTGGCTTGTTGCCTTCTACCGCTGCGACTGGTTTTACTGCCATGTTAGTGTTGATTCATTTTCTATAAATAGTTGGTCATCTGCATATATTGGCAAGTAAACTGGTGCTTTCTCAACTACTGCCCCAATACTACTTTCAATGGTTGCTCTTGAAACAACTTTCTTTGGTGCCATGGTGCAATGGCTGTTGGATAAAGACGCTTCACGAGTGTGGTACCTGTGGGATAGAAAGGACACTCATGGCAAGCAAACATTAGCTCTTACAAATATAACTTTGCAACATGATCAAGTAGTGGCCATGGCATTTGCTGAGAGGAAATGTGCAGTTTTGACTAACAAGGGGTGACTTACTGAGTATGGGAACTACACACTACGTAGTCCCGACAGTGAGTGTGGAAACCTACTGTCTGGAATTGTGTAATGCACAGTTCAGTCTGGGACAGGGCCTGGGAGAGACTACGCATTGTGTAGTCTCAATGAACAAGCTGGGAGACTGGTTCCCAGAACTATGCAGTGTGTAGTTGGAGCCAACCTAGGACAATCTCTACGCAATTTTAAGCCAAGGCAGAGGCCTTGAGCTCCTAGATTATGCAGTGCATATAGTGAGATGTGAGATCTAAGAAAGGGGAGCCTAGCCCATTTATGGGGAGCGTGCAAACAAGAGAATCTGAAGGATGGTGTGATGTTGAATGCAGAACTGACTAAGTGTAGATATGTACATGTAAAACAAGTGCAACAATGGATCAAATTGAGGGAACACGAAGCATGTGAAGGGAGTCATTGCAACGACGGCCGTTGGTGAAAAATAGGAAAACTCATGCAACAGTTTGGGAAGACAATATATAGCTTAAAACAACACTTCTACAAGCTAAAACAAGTTAAAATGCGAGCGTTCATTCAACGAAACAAGTGAAACAACACTCTCACAAGCTAAACAGGCAAAAGCGACAGAAAAAAGCAGCAAAAGGCGATAAAAGAAAAACTCACCCCAAAAAGTGATGACAATGCTTTGAAGACCCCTTTATCTCTAGGGAAACTAGAGCTTGATGATTGAATGAATAAGTGAGCTATAGAGGTGTCCATTACGTAGAGTTGAGTGAAATGGAGTTCATGACGTGTATGCTCACAATCAAGGACAACAATGACACATGGCAGAAACTTCTAAAAATGGAAATGTGTCACCTTTGGGAAACTAATAATAGATCCCTACTTACTAGGGATTCTTTCCTCTTAGCTTCTTTCTTTTCAAGAAAAATGTCATGCACTCTCCAGAGAGATTTCGTAGTTATGGGAACGACCAGGCCACCCTCTAGCTCATGCACTGGGTAACTGTTGAGCATAATATGTTCTGTGAAATTTATGGGTTGTGTGGCTCTGGGTTGCCTCTCAGGCTTTACGCAATTTCCTAGTTGAAGACAAGATGTCAGCAGGGTCTACGCAGTTATGGAGCCGAAGCTCACTTCTTTATTGATTTGCGCAATTCTTGAGAGCAAGACCCACTGTTGGGCTGCATTGCGCAATTCCTGAGAGAAATATTGGTTGCCCTCTAGGACTACGTAATTTTCCAAGGTAGTGCAAGAACGAAATGCAACCAAGTCATGGGGGGTCATTTTGTGGTTAGACAACAAAAAAAGTAAGCAAAAAAAGCTATAAATCGAAAGATAAATTTAAATGAAAACACAAGTACCTGAGCAGTGCAAGACAAGTTGCTCATATTTTAGGAGGGAGGCTCCAAAATGAAGTGAAGGTAAAATTTTGGAGGGTGGTTGTAACCGCTACAACACCACCATATGCTAAAAACCCACTTTTAGCATAAACCTTGTACAACAACCACCAAAAACAAACACAAAAAATTGTCCAAATATTTTTTGCAGTGTTGACGGTGTTGGATGCCACCAACAGTTGGGGGTATCCTTGGTATGAAGTCACAATTATACCTCACACCATTTGGGATATTAGCCCCATCCAGAACAATGACCCAACTGCCATTTATTCTTAGAGATTTTCCTTGACCGCAATTAACACAAAAAAGAGTTCACATATACTTTGAGATAAGCAAGCAAGTAAGCCTTGTGAAAGACACAATTGCAGTATGTATAATTTACTTCCACGTACAGGAAAAGAGAAAGTGAGCCTTTAGGACAAAAATCATAGTAATATCCTAATAAAGACACACACAAGCACATAAAGAATCATTAATTAACATGCAAAATAGTTCACAAAGTAACAACAATCATGAAAGCAAGTAAGGACACATATTCAACAAGATGTATACCAAAGCCAATGAAATAGTTCATTTTCTTTAATACATATGAACACAAACATATATTATAAACATTAAAAGAATAGTCTTATAACATCCGCAGACATGCATGAAAGTGTGCTAGCTCTTGGAGCCTCAAAACATTAAGTGAAACTACCAAGATACACAATTACAATGTTACAATTCTATCCCAAACAGTGGAACATGAAGCCACCACTTTCTCTTCAAAAGAATGATCTTCTCTCTGATGCTTAGATTGAGAAGTCAAGGTGAAAATTCCTTTACTTGGGGTATGAGAGCGTATTTATAACTGTGGTGACCTTTCACCTCCCATGTGACTCTTGACCTCCCTCATGATTCTTGAGCTATCATATAACTTTTGAGTTCCTACATGACCATTAGACTTCCTAGTGACCTTTCACATTCCATGTGTGACCCTTGGGATTCCACACATTTTACATTTTTCAATTTTCAAAATTACATAATTACATCCACCAATAATGTGGCAAAATACATGGAGCAAAATAAGACTCTTATGTTCACACTTTGAGAGGCTACAATTTGGTGACTATGACATGAGACCTCATCATGGTGTGATGATTCTAATTTCTTCTCTTTGCTTCTATGTCTTCAACTCTTCATGATTGATCTGATATGTGCTTCATCTTCACCCTCAAAAGGGTCTATATAAGTTTTGGAACCTTTTAAGTCAACATGAGTTTCCATCTCTTTGTCGTGTTCCAAGATTCCTTTACTCTGCATGATAGCATCTTTGTGTCTCATCTCCATAAGTGTCTTCTTGAAACCTCTCCTTAATTACCTCCTTCAACATCATCTTTCCATGTTAGGATGGTAGCAGTTTCAAATGAAGTTAACTCATGACACGATCATACCAGTCCTAAAATCACCTATTCTATCTTGTTTGCTCATGTAAGATGATGATTGGGAGTGTGCACTACGCAATGGCAAGAGAGAGAGGCAAGGCTTGAGTCTAGAGGGAAATTCCAGGAGATAGTGGTTAGGAGCTTAAGGTATGAAAATGTGCAATGCGTAATGTCATGGAAAATTTTAGGGGCTAATGCTCGCCCAGTGGGCTAATTTTCCATGATTTTTCCACAAAAGATTCGCTAATTTCCAATTTTTATAAAAGGTGATTCGCCCAAATTTTAGAATATAAAATTATTTTACCTTTAAAATCGCCAACATTATATAGAGACTATATATAAAATCAGTATAAATTTGAATAATTTTACAAATATATCAATAAACATTTTATAGTTTGCATATTAGGGATTAATGAGATTCGCCAATGTTTCTAAACTTCAAGAAAAATTTCCATCCTTAAAATTTTCCTTGCGTAATGATTAAGGAAAAGGCTCTATGTATTATGTAGGTTTCCACTACAAGGGGTAAGGGATGACCCTATTGTCCATTGAGAATGTGTAATGCGTAGTGAAGGCATGGCTCATCAAGGCTTTGCATAGAGGGAAAGTGTAAGTAGAAAGGAGTTGGGTCACTGTGCTTTGGAGATACTTAATGCACATTGAGGGGAGAGAGGCCTTGTGATGGGTGAAGGGTGCAGTCACAATGAGAAAGGGTGTCAAGGATGTTGACTATGAGTGCTCAATGCATAATAGAAGAGGGAAAGTTCCTTTGAAGTGTGTATTTCACATTAGTAGTGAGCAGGATGTGAGGATCTACTGCTTGGAAGAGAGCAATGCACTCATGACTTGAGCTAAAGGATAAGAATGTTCAAAGCTTGCGTAGGATGTGAGGACAAGGAAGAGTCCCAAAATTGTCTGTGTGAGATCAATGGAACAAATAGGACAGAGAGGATTCATGACATGTCCTAAACATGATCACACACACATGTAAAATTACTCTTATAAGAAGAAAATGCATAGTACCATAAACCAACATGTATATACTGAAACGACAACAAAATGTCACTAATGTCTAAGTGTGATAGTTAGGGCACCAGCCTTTACGACATAAGTGTCGACTGCAATGAGAAAGTGCGCTAAGTCATAGGAGTGTGTCCAGTTCATGTTCTTGTGATAGATAGGATCAACTAATGCAAGGGAGTGCGTAAGAGCTACCTATAGAAGGTACATCAAAGTGTTCTTAACAAGATATGTGAAAGCAAGTGAAAGCAACACATGCAAGAGTGAAAATTAGAAATAGTGACACTTGCAAAAGAAAGCACAAGAAAAAATGACAGATGCGAAAGAAAAAGAGACACATGAGAAAGCAAAAACAACAGTGGGGAAGCTTAACCAGAGAACATCACACTTGCAACCACGAATTCTCCTTATGCTTAAAAAATGCACAGAGCTCCAAAGCAAATGATGAATGTTAAAATGGGCTCTAGATTGTTGACTGCTTCTAGAAGTGTGACAACACTAAATTGAAGAAGTGCGCTCTCATTATCCATAAGAAATGTGCAGTGACTGTCAACAAGGAGTGTGTAATCACTGAATTTCGATAACAACGCAATGACTATCTCTAGGGATTGTGCAGTAACTGTCTCTCAATAAGAGATGTGCAATATTTCTTTCAAGATGTGTGCACTAACTATTAATAGGGTGTATGTACTACCTGATGGCAAGGATTGCAGTCCATTACCTCCAAGAAGCACACAAGGTCTGCCTAGAAGAAGTGTGCTTATGAAAGCATCAAGAGCTAGGCATGTGAAAGAAAATAGTTGTGACAGTTAGGATCTATTAAAGAGGACTTGAACACTTAGTGAAGTATGACCAAGGATGACCTCAATGACTTAGAACTACAGTTCACATGACATTAAGGGGCTCCAAAATTTAGATACAAGAAAAATTTTGGAGGGTGTTATAGCAGCTGCAACACGTGGGCAATGCTTGTGAACACCTACGCAATAGGGATTCCATCCCCCTATGACTCCCCTCGTTGTGCATAGAGTATTTATACAATGCATGAGGATACTCATGCAATGAATATAACACATACCCAACAAATTGAGCACAAACAACCATAGTTAACCATGTCAACATGGCCAAACATGGCCATCCATAGTAAACCATGTTTATCATGGTTAATAATGCTTAACTAAGTCAAACCATGTTCAACATGGTTAACCTCAACATCATGGTCAACAATGTCACCATGGTTAAACATGGTCAACCATATTCACCATATTCAACCAAATTCAACCATGATCAACTATAGTGGTCACCGTTATTGACAGTGGTTAACCATAGTTGACTAAGGGTGGCTATGGTTAACTATGGTTGTTTGTAGCTGACTATGGTCACTATGGCCAACCATGGTCAACCATGTTCAACCATGTTCAACCATTGTCAACCATGGTAAACTATAGATAACCATAGTCATGCATGCCAACCATAGTCAACCATGGTTAACCCTAGTCAACCATGATCACCCATGGTCATCTTTGGTCAATCATAGACACCATAGTTGACCGTGGTAAACCAAGGGAAACCACCGACAATAATGGCCAACCATAGTTTACATAGTTAAACATGAACAACCATGGCCAAATTTAATCTATTACCAACATCAATACATCTTAACTATAGATCTAGCAAGCGTTGAAAGGGATCAAATCTCTTGAAGTGAAAACCTCTTTTAGAGTGCAAACTTGAAAAAAAGTTTGCACTTCTAGAGATTTGATCCCTCTCTGGGCTTGACAAATTTGTGGTTAAGATGGACCTATATTGGTTCTTTATATATAGATATAGTCAATCATGGTCTATTAATCCTCCCGATGTACATTTTTTGTCAACTAGCACAATGATATTAATAAATGTGATCGATATACATTAATCAATATCATTTTCCACCTTTCACCTTCCTAGGCACGTTGGTCATCAACTAGCACAAGGATATTAGTAAATATGGTTGATATGCATCAATATATTTCATTTTCCACTCTTCATACATTAATAGATGTACGAAAATGTTACTAATCAACACATATGAACCACATTTACCAATATGATTATACTAATCTTAACCAATATTAATTTGTGTGATAAACAATGTTTTTTAGTAAAATGAATATAGATAGCTTGATAGTTTATATATTAGTAAAAGCTTGTGATTTGATGTGATAGAGACATCTAAAATACACTTCCAACAATAACCATTTGATAAAATACATTAAACAATTATTGGTACCTAACATCTTTAATGATGGGGTCTATCAAATTATTCTCATACACTAATTTGGATATCCCTTTTTTTCATAATTATATTATTATTTTCTGCATAGTGGGTTTTGGATTGGGTTCATTTAGGGCGTTGGTGGAGGAATTGTTTTATGGTCAAAAGTCAAAATCTGGGTAATAATTTTTTTTAAATCATGTTTTTGATGGTGGAAATAGATTCAGCACTATCAAAAACCTATGGAACACAAAATCTTGAAGTTTGACAGTTGTAACCTAGAGTTACAAAAATCCATGTGGGATTTTATCAAAATATTTCCGAAATTTCCATAATGTTTAAGACAAAAAACACTTTGATTAGACTATGACTTCACTTGGTATTTCTTTCCATCTTTATCTCAGCTGAATGTTAGGCTTTGGATTGATTTATTTTATTATTTAGCAGCGTTATTTCAGAAATAATTTAAAAAGTGACCATACATGAGTCCGAAACTTTAAACTACATGTTTAACTAGGAAAAAATTTAAACTTTTTACAGAATATGTTTAAGTCACAATTTCTTGGAATCCTGTGATTTTTTTCAAGAAATTCAATCTTAAGAATATTTGAATCATTTTTAATAATAATAAAAAATGAATTCAACACCATAAAAAATACCTAAACTCCCATAACATTAAAATTTGATATCTCAAATCTTACTAAAATTTATATTATTTTCCCGGCGAAATTGTACCCTCGTTAAACTACGGCCTTTTTACAACATCTGACTTTAAATCGCTTCTCGATCCAGACAGCCATTGATAGTGCCGAAGGATTCCGAAGAAAACAGGTTGTCACATCGGACTTCAAATCGCTTCCAGAAGTGTGCAGATATCTACCAACCATATCGAATAATTCGAAAACAGGTGGCAGCAGGCTTCTGGAAGACAAGACGTATGGGATTGCTTTTAAATACAAGTCGGCATAACTAGAAAACATGTGGAAAATAACGCTGGTTAGCAGTTTCCTAAAACAATTGGGAAATGTACACCGTTATTCTCAAATATCTTTCGACTAGCCACAGAAAAACGCTTGTGTGTTTTGACTAGCCACAGAAGTTTGAATATTCGCTACAACAATTCGTCCATGCTAAATATGATATAATAAAGTTAAAATGCATAGAATCTAATAATAAAGCACATGATATTAAATCTAAATCTAGAATGTGGTCTCCATAGTCTACCGGGAAGATGGTGGAGGTGGTTGGGACATAGTGAAGTCAAATTTCACTTTCCTAAATAAAATATTTTAATATCTCTAATTAAGTTCAGGTCAACCTGTCCGGACAAAAAAATTCAAAAAATAATTGCGCAAAACATTTATTCCATAATTTTTTTCTCTATACTATTATCATTATGATGGGATAACATTTATATTATAATGTTCTAACTATTAGCTCCTTAATCTGTTTAAGCGGATCTCTAAACATTGAAATCATAGAGTTAGTTCTAAACCAATGTTGTAAAGGGTCACTGATATGAAAAATATCTTCTAGACGTAACCAAGTTATCTTTCATTCGATGCGCTCATCCACTCAAATTCACGTAACACCAACCAAAATATATTCTCCCATATCTGTGATTGGAAACCCTGCAAACACGTTTTCCTTCTCTATATATCTTTTAGCTTACCCTATAAAATCCTGAAATGCCTAACCCCTTGCAAAACCAGAGCTGCCGAGCAGTCCCGAAAACCGCTTACTGAATTTGTGACAGTTTAAGCAAATTCGAAAGAAGAAATGGGGGATATGGGTGTTGGAAATTCGAATGCCCAATTCCAGATGCAGAATTTGGTTGGGCTCCTACGACACCCATGAAAAGGCTGCCCGCGCAGATAAATTTACCTTCTATTGCCTCAGAGGATCCCAGGCAAAGTTCAACTTTCCCCACTTCTCTGAAAGTTGAGCTTGACCTTGGATCCTCTGAGACTTTTTGAAAGAAGAATGCGACATTGACGACCAACAGATTACAGCGGAGCAAGGTCCGAATTTCAAGATTATGTTCTACTTCAACGGCTGGAGAGAAGCAGCCCTGGCGCGTCTCTAAATGTGGACGATATTCCTCCATGGATGTGTTCATGGAGGATATCGG
The DNA here is from genome assembly GCA_000404065.3 of Pinus taeda. Taxonomy (NCBI): domain Eukaryota; kingdom Viridiplantae; phylum Streptophyta; class Pinopsida; order Pinales; family Pinaceae; genus Pinus; species Pinus taeda. Next base: position 4,896 of record APFE031729599.1, on the reverse strand, counting down.
GATTCTTCCAGCGGATTGAGCACGGTTCTTTTTTTTTTAATCTCTTTCCTTTTTGTTATTAGAGTTCATTAGATTAAATTATATTATTGTTTGATAAATTCACGAGATCGATGAATGGATGCCACTTCCGCAAATGACAATTTGAGCTCTCCTCTTTAGCATTTTTTTTCTTCCACTAATGCCCCTTTTTTTCCACTCAAGAAATCATGTCTCTTTTTTTTTCACTCAAGAAATCATACCCAATCATGTCCAGAGCATATTTAGGGATACATAGTCATGCTCATAGTATATTCAGACATACGTAGTTTTAAAGAGAATTGGACCACAAGACCCACTAATCATTAAACCATATCCTTGTGCCTCTTAATGGCTCTCACCTCTATATTTTGATTTATAAAATTAATGTACATATATTTTAACCAATTGCAATGCAAAAAATGGGAATCGATCAAACTCTTTTAAGGAATAATTCACATAAATGCCCCAAAATTTTATCATGGGGTTACATAGTCATGCAATTTTATTATTATTCCCAACTTCTGATTGCATGTGTAAGTGCTATCAACCAGCTAGGAGCCACCAGCAATGCATGGACACCAGAATTTTTCCTTCTAAAGTGTGTTCTGCAAAGTTAACCGCTCCAAATGTTGGCGAGCATCACAGTCATACACAATAAAGAGACGGGTGATACATGACAAAGGACCACGCTCATCGTAAGGGTTATAAGGACAAGAGAGTGTAGCAGGGTTGCTCTCTGCAACATCCCTAATGTCGAGAAATACACATCTACTCTCAAATCTTAACACTTTTTTACAACATCCTGAGTGGCAAGAAAAACACTTTGGCTTTCCCATTTAAATTAACAAATTTTGCAGATTGTTTTTTGATTTTTAAAATCATGGAAATTTTGGTAATATTAGATTTTTATAAATCTATCAAATTCCAAAATTTTGAATGCTTCGGAAATTTTTAATAGTGCTGAATCTATTTCTACTGTCAAAAACATGATTCAAACACTACTGCCCCAAAATTTCTTAAATTTATTTTACCAAAATTCCAAACACTATTAACCATAAAAACATTTCTTCTTCCGCCCAGATAAACTAGTCCAATAAATTCACTAAATTATCGCTTTTCTCTGTTTCGGGGACGAAGCCAATAAATTAACGAAATTATTGCTCTTCTCTGTTTGAGGGAATGTTATCGCGGACGTGTGACTTAGTGAAAATGATAAATTAATTAATGCAAAAATGCAACTTTCGTTTTAATTTTCTAATATATTAAATCATATTATACCTAAATTGTGAACAATTGATCATAAAAATAAAATTTTAATCATATGAATAAAAAAAAAAATTAATTATATGAATTTAAATGAATGATTGACTGTGATATATATGAATTTTTATTACGAAGATTATGAATTCTTATTACAAAGGTTAAGGCCAAAGTTGAGTTAATGAATGACGAGGCATGTAATTGTGTGGTAGACTTCCCGCAATAGTATGTAATATTGTTTTTAAAATAAATCAGATGTGCTAATAGTATGTAATATTGTTTTTAAAATCAATCAGATGAGCGAAGTTATATGGGGAGCATGAGAGTGGTTGTGAATTCAAAAGAGGGGAAGAAAAATAGGATTTTTGGAAAAATATTTTATTATTATTATGTGTTGAATTATATTTTTATCATGTTTTTTAGTTTAAAATTTAAACATTTAAGGCAGGTTATGAATGAAAAAGTTTGTTTCATACAATTTTGAAGGCATAGGTATAGATGTAATTATTATAAGGATGTGTTAAAATTCATTTTCATGGAAACTCATTCTTTTACTTGGAGAATTAATACTTTTTATTTTTATTTTTATTAGGAAGACTTTCATTTTCGCATTCATTGCTCTCATATTCAAGCACTACAAAACTTTTACGTGCTACATTTTTCTCTACTTGTGACTAATATCCAAAGATTGAAAATGATGAAATTAATGACACAAAGAACTGTAATTTGTAGTTCAAGTGATATCGTAGTCAATCCTTACTATTGCGTCACCAAATTTCTCTGATCCCCAAAACTATCATTGTGTATTCCTAGTCTTTGTTGGCATAGTCTTTATTTAACAAGCAACTAATTTTTATTAATGCAATTGCGGGGATGAGAAATCTACTTCCCAACGAGATTATGGGACGTCCTAGGACTGTCGTAGGGCCCTTATTAATGAACAATCACTTTGGATGGTGTGATCGCAAGAGTGACCAAATCTATGGCCTAGTAGGACTATAGGACCTCCCAAGTCTGTAGTGGGTTAACACCAGGGGGTGCAACAGAAACATTAACAAAATTTGAGTCATTTCTTGATGGCCTTTTGTCACTATTGCCTCAACATTTTGTCACTATAATTACAAAAGGGGGTTTTGCTAAATGTGGAATATGGTACAGTTGCATTATCGACATTTTCCAAATTCTTCATAGTTTTGACCCCTACTACACATTGGTAATCCAATGAAAAGATGACTAATCTATCATTGGAATACCAATGGAAGTAGGACTCTTATGGTGTCGTACGATCAATGATAAATGTGGCTAGTCTACCACTGAACTAGTGTCGCATGATAAGCAAAACTTGTCAGCAATATATCGATGTAAGTAGGACTCTTATGGTGTCACACGATTAATGATAATTGTGGTTGTTCTACCGCCAAACTGATGTCACATGATTAGTGAAACTTGTCATCGAAATACTGACAAAAGTAGGAGTCTTATGGTGTCGCATGATCAACGATAATTGTGGTTGGTCTACTATCAATAATATACTTATTTCAATGGAACACGTCGTCAGAAAACTGATGGACATTTGTGTCGTTCTACTAATACCACTAAGCATAACAGTCCAAAGAGTGATAAAAAAATTAGCTTTGATAGACCGATGAAAATCGATTTTTTAATATGAATGTGCTATATCATCGACATTAACAACTATCGTAATTGTCGCCGTAAGACCGATGAGGAGGTTATATATATATATATATATATGAAAATATATCTTCCCACATGTGACTTCATATCTCACTTACAACATCAACCATAACTAAAACCATCAAATCTTGAATATGCCAGTAATTCAACTTAAGCCTTTCAACTTTGATCTACATAGAAATAGACTTAATTCACTTCATACATTCAGGTTTCAACTACAACATCAATTGTGTCTTAGTTACAAATACAAGATGTAAAAAATTTAAATGCTTCTTTTCATGCTTGAATTCATTCATTTAATTTTACATTGGCATACATAACATGAAATCAGGAAATTTCTCTAGTAGGTCTATTTATTTCAATTCATAACATGTAGATGATCATTCTATTAGTAATTAAGCTCGTAACATTTTATATTCAAGTTTTAGTACCATAATAGTATATATCTCTAAACTTAAATTGGAAGGGCCAACCATTGCAAGGGCCAAGTAGATAGCACTTGTGACACATCAAGACTTTTACATGGCCACTTGCTGGATATTGTTTGCGTGATCAACATTCTCCTAGCCATGAGCTGGCAGTGGAAAATAAGTGACCCTATTATACATGTACAATGCCAATACACATGTATCAAATCCACCATCACAAGATACCTATGCAGCTTCTAATTTTTCTATATCAATTTTTGTTCTACATTTCAACTCAATGTATGCCAAATAAAGTGACACATGTAATGAGAAAGGCATGTTATTGGTATATTGCTCCTGTAATTCAAATCCTCTACTTTATTTGTTATCAAGGTTAGATGTAAATAATCTCTCCGACTCTTCTCATATCTAGGCTTTCTATCCAATATGGAAAGAAGGAATGCATATCCTTCTTTTTCCTATTAACCTTTTAAACATGTATAATTAAAGAAGTGATATGCTAGATAATTTGAATTCATTTGGTTGACTTAAAAATAAGTTTCTAATTAATGACTTTCTCTTTATGGTTTTCTTTGAATTATTATTTCCCTGTATCTTATTTATGGCTAGATATATGGATATTAATGGAGTACATGGACAACTAATGAGCTTACATTTCAAATTTGGATAGGCATTGTTCTCATCAACAATCCTCACAAGATGTGGTTCATTTTACCTTATGAATGGCATGCCATGAGAGGGATCAAATATCTCATGGCATGCCGAGAGGGATCAAATCTCTCATGGTGCAAACTTTTCCTCATCTTTTGCACTCAAACCTCTTTTCTGAGTGAAAAACTTGAGGAAAGGTTTGCACCCCGAGAGGTTGATCCCTCTCAATGCTTGATAGATTGGGATTAAGATGGATCTAGGTTGGTTATATAATACTATATAATATCTATATTTGTATCTATGTGTCTCTTTCTTATTCCCTCTCTCTATCTCACTCCCCAAACATACACACTCTCTCTCCATATCTATTTATCTCTTCCTCTCCCTCTCCCTCTCTTCCCCTTCTTTCACTCTCTCTCTCCCTTTCTCCATCTTCCCTCTCGCTCTCCTCTCTCCCTCACTTTATCTCCATCTCTCCCTTGTCACTTCCTCTCTCTCTCCACCTTTCTTGCTATATGTATTTCTTCTTCCTTCCCTCTCTCTCCCCATCCAAAGCCATCTCTCCCTCTCTATCTCCTTCTCTGTCTTGATTCCTCTCTCTCTCTTCCTTCCTCCCTCTCCCTTTCTCTCCCACCACCCTCTTTCTCTCCCACCTCCCTCTGTCTCTCTGTCTCTCTCTATTCCCTCCAACTCTATCACTATCTCCCTCCCTCTCTTCTTCTCTATCTCCCATCCATCTATGTGTCTTTGTCTCTATTGATTCCCCTTCTCTCCCTATCTCTCTCCAATCCTCTTCTCGCTCTTCTCTCCTCTGATCTCTCCCTCACTCTCTCTCCATCTCTCC
>APFE031729596.1:0-27706 GCA_000404065.3 Pinus taeda | reverse complement strand
TTTGGGTTAATTCTAGATGTTTCTAGAAGGATTTTGATGTGGATTGTTCGCTCCAAGGTGGTTCATGCATCCCAAAAAGAGAAGGAGCTAATCCCTTGATAGGAGGAGCTATCCCTTTGAAGGAGGGCTTTATCCCTTTGAAGGAGGACCTAGTAACTTCCCTCCATTGCACTATAAATTAAGGCATTGGGTCAGTTGCTAGGGGGGTTAGAAGCTGAACATCTTGAGGGTAAATGTTGATGGAATTGGGACTTCCTAGTTAAACTTGAGAGGAGATATCGCATACCTTTTGGTTTCATTGGGAAGTGAGTGAAACTTGTCAAAGTAGAGGAGACTTCTTGTCGGACCCTGGGAGGAGCTTGTACAGCATCAAGGCATAGGTTGTAAAGTTCTTCTTTCATTTGAATTAATACAATCAAATTCATCTTTCTCAACAAATTGTCTTATGTGGTTTGTTTCATAATCTCCTTGATCATTATGATGAATATGCTTTATGATATTGGCTTTTCAGGTGCTATTTAATTTGTTTGCTTGTTTGTGTTTGCAGACTTGCTTGCTACAAGGGAGCTCATTTGGAACAAAGGAGCGAGGCTTCCACAAACTTCCATTGGACCCAAGGTAGGCCTAAACCACTTGTTTGCCTTTATTCATGCATATTTAGAGAAAGATAATTTTTGATTGGATTGCTTGTCACTAGATGTCATTAGATACTAGGGAGGTCGATCTTGCCCGCAACCTCGACTCATTCCGTGTGACAAGGATGTACTGGATAAGGGTTGACTTCCCCTACCTCTCTTTTTGGCTGCCCTAGAATGGTTTCTAAACATAGTATTTATGTCTTCATAAGGTAGTTGGTAGATGTCCCCCCCAGCCAGCAAATGGAGGGTATCTAGAAGGTCTTCCGGGACTCCTCTGAGCAGGACCAACTTCAGAGATTTGGGGTCAAGTGTGTACCTGGCCCTTTTATAACTGAGCTGAAACCTCTCTTCATAATCTTCTAAGGATTCATCGCTTCCCATGGTCATTCGGAAGATTTCTTCCTTGGTATCCTTTGACCTACAATAGTCCCGATATTTGTTATTAAAGGCTTGCTGCATCTGAGCCCAAGTTGTGATGTTGTTGCCAGGTAACCCCATGAACCAATGCAATGCTGCATCTTTGAGGGTAGAAGGAAACAATTTCAACTTCTGCTCATCTTCTGCATAGTAATAGGTTCGACAGATAACAACAAATTCAAACCAAAAAGGTATCAGGATCTTCGGTAATCAACCCATGGAAGTGAGGTAAGGCTGAAGGACTTATGTTCTTCATTTTAGTGTCCCCAGTGGTCTGTCGGATGGGAAAGGTACCCTCTACTCTTTCCCCATTCCCTCTAACATTTTTGTTTTCAGCCATGGTCTCAGGAGGGATGGTTTCTTCCTCTTCTTCTGCTATAGGATCTTCGTATATCTTTGGTTGTTCACCTATAGGTTCTTCTAGATCACTGCCACCGAAGAAGAGAGAAGGGTGACTTTGTGATGTGGTGGGGGTGTTGGGTAGGAATTTCCCTGAATTATCTATGTTCCTACGAGGCATGAAAGGAAATCTCTTTTTGGGTGATTTTTGTTTTTTTTTCTTGTACCTACAAAACTAAAATTGATTTGAACAAACAATTTGCAACTAATTGAAATGAACTTGCTGAAATGAAATTATAGAATTGAAATGAAAGCAAGGAAATGACTAATCTACTTTTGTTGGAATGGAAATTGCAGAATTGAAATGAAAGCAAGGAAATGACTAATCTACTTTCGCTGAAATGGAAATTGCAGAATTGAAAGGGCTAATCTACTTTTGCTGAAATGGAAATTGCAGAATTGAAAGAACTAATCTACTTTTGCTAAAATGGAAATTGCAGAATTGAAATGAAAGCAAGGAAATGCAGAAATCGAAAGAACACCTACTCTACTTTTGCTGAAATAAACTACTTAGTAGAATGTTGCAGTAGAAAATAGAAGAAAAGCAGTAATCAGAAAATACTTTGAAGCTTCCCCGGCAATGGCACCAAAAAGTGGTGAGCACTAGTATTGCAGCAATAATGTTGCAACTCCTTTGGCTTCATACTTTACTTTTATCAACCCGGTAGTTCGTAACAAACTTGGAAGCGACGGTGCTGTATGCACAAGTACTAGCTCTTACTGCAGGCTGTCACTTGGTCAGCTGGCGCAAGATCACTAGGAGCTCAAGCCAGCTTCTATGTATTTCTAGAAGAAGCTTTTAACTGTGATGAAATAAAGCTAACTCTATGAGGACTATTCTACTTGCAGGAAGATAAAGAAGATTGGAATGTAAGGCAAACCCTAGCAAACCCTAATTTATCCTACTAGCCCTACTTTTGCAGAAAAAGAGATATAAACTGATGTGATGAGTGCCATTGACTACTGAAAAAGGTAAATTACATTTATTCAAGCTGCTTCTGAAAAGAAATGAGAAGAAAACATATTTTTGTGCTTTTGAGTGTTTTTATGTGAAATTATTATGCTTGTAATTTATCTAGTTGTGATTGTGTAGAGGTTTGGTGGCGAAGGAAGATGGACTTGGTTTTTGCAAAGGTTGAGGAAGGTGTGGAGAGGTCCTAAGAAGCCCCTATTACCCTTTTGAAGACTTCCATTGCAATCGGATTTTCGAAAACCACTTACATGGAATTCTACAGGAGGCTGCAGGGGATCTACAAGAGTATCTTTAAGAGGATGCCGAGAGCTATTTTTGGAAATTTTGAAGGTGGAAAAATGATGTAAAAGGGTAACTGAAGGCTAGATGAAGGTGTTGAGGTGTCTGGAGCCTGTCAAGGAAGATCAAGAGGGAACATGATGGTTGGATTTGTTCGAATGGCAAGAGGGAAGCTTATAGAGAAAAATGCAGAAATTAGGGCAGATTGGTGAAATGTTGTGAATGACTTGGGAAATCTGTGAGAAGTGAGTTGGTGTTGGCTGCTTTATGGATGTATGGTGAGCTAAGGTTTCCTGCAAGATATATGCACATCTACTTACAAAAACTGATCAAAGAAAGGACTAACTATACCATGAAAACATAAATTTCTCTAGCTTGACCTAATTTCTGACCTACAAACAGAAAATGTTGAACAGTAATCTTTGAACAGAAAAGCATGCAGAGAGATCTATTGTAAAAGAACAGGAAATTATCTAGGCAACTAAATTTGAAGCAATACATTAATCTTTCCAAATCAAGTCATCACACTAGAAATTGCATGGGAGAGCAAAACTATGTTTTTGGTGGTAGCAGTAGTGCCTTGACCTCAAATCATAGTCCCAGAAAGGGAGAAAGGAGATCAGGGCCTGCTGTTGGCCTTTTTGAATCTTATTCTATCACTGCATTAACCTACTTAAGCAACTGAAACAAAAACAGTTATGCAAACCATCAAAAGAAACCTAATCTAAACAAAGTAAAATGAATCTATGTAACAGCGATTAACTCATGAACTGAAGCAAAAACATATAAGTACAAAGAAAGAGGTGTTGGCCAGCTTGGGTTGGGCCCTGACCCAATAGCTTTAGCCCTCTGAAATAGTTCAGTACTAGCTCAGGAAATATTTCATCTTCATTATCAAAAATAATAGTCATATTACATGAACTGTCCACAAAAAGAAACTCGAAAATGAGTTGAACAAGTGCTGCACAAAAGTGCGAAAATTCTACTAATGACTGGATAACCTACTGAGGCCCTATGCCCCCCTATTTATACAAATGGAGTCCTCCAATAGTCCTCCTAAAATCAAGGAGCTCAACTTCCTAGAACTGGAGATAAACAACAGTCCTTCTTTACTTGCTCGGCTACCCCTTAAATGCATCAATGTGGACCTTTGTGCCCTGAGTTGTTGATGGAGGATTCAAAGAAAGGGGTCATAAATGAAGGAGACACCCCCCTACAAATCCTCTTCCCTATTTTCCTTGAGTATTTTATGCCATTTTCTCATAAATCCCTTGACTTTGTCCAAAATTGACCAAAAAATCAACATAAAGCACACATTAGACTACATGGCAAAATGACTAACCCAATTCACTCTATTAGCATAAATATATTTAAAAACATGCAATAAACTAATGAGAATGGTGGATTAAGTCGAATTAAGAGGAAAAATGAGCCCATATAATTACCCATTTCTGGGGCTCATCACACCTCAAGTTGTTCCTTCACTTACTCTATTGATAGCATTTGATGGTCATTCTCATAGGCTGCATAGGATTATTCCAGCCTTTCCCATCTATGTTGGGGGAAAGGTGGTGAATATTGAAGTAGAAATAGTCGATCCGAATCTAGATTACAACCTCCTTTTAGGCAGGAATTGGATTTATGAGATGGATGCTATTGTATCATCTTTATTTCGCATCCTTTGTTTTCCTCATGGAGGGAGAATTGTAAAGGTTAATTAGATGGATTATTCTTCGGGTGACTCCCACACATCTTCTGAGTCTACTGTTCCATTAGTGAATAATCCCAAGTAGCCTATAGAGAATTTAGGAGTTGGAATGCACTCTTCCTTAATGGGTACCTTTGATCTTCTTGCTCCTTCAGCTAGAATTAATGCTATTTCATCCTCCAAGGAACCTTCTCGAAGAGAGTTCTTTAGAACTCATTGTTTTTTGGATCCTTGGCCCTTACCCTCATCTACCACCACAGTAGATGAGGGGCAGGTAGGTGGAATGGCATGTATTATGTCTGTAGCAAAAATTACTTATCAGTCTATTGTTAACTCTATAGACTCTCATCCTACTCCTTTTTCACCAGAGGAGATGGATGGGGATGTGGCTCCAGCCTAGACTCTAGATTTGACTTCTGCTCACTAATTAGACATTGTCTTGTCATTTGAAGAAGAAATCATTGAAGAAATGATAGTTATTAAAATAACATGGAAATATTTTCATCATCATTCGTATTTCCTCCCTCATTTATGGGAAATAGAATCAATTTTATCCAATCCTTCTACTAGTGATGTTCATTCAGTTTTAAACCCTTTGTCCCTAGCACAGGTTTCTGCCGAAGGTAACATGTTTGTTATCTCACAAATTCTTTCGGTGAACATCTCTAGGAATCTCAACATTATTGAAAATGTCTTCATTGGAGTCGACTATTCCCCTGAAGAAATTCAAATGTATGCCAATATCTTTAAAGAGTTTCAGGATGTGTTCACTTGGTCTTATGAGGAAATTCTTGGAATAGATCCATGTATAGTCTAGCATGAGATCAAGATGTACAAAAATTCCAAACCTATTCGTCAAAAAATTTGACCAGTAAACCTTGGAAAAGCAGCAACTATCAAAGTTGAAGTCGAGAAGTTGCTTAAGGTGGGTTTCATATACCCTGTTCCTTTAACTGAGCGGGTCTCTAATCCAGTACCTATAGACAAAAATTAGGGAATGATTTGCAAGTGCATTGACTTTAGGGACCTAAATAAGGCTTTTCCTAAGGATAATTACCCCACGCCCTTTATTGATCATATTATTGATGAATGTGAAGGTAATGAGATTTTTTTGTTTATGGACGGATTCTCTGGTTATAATCAAATTACTATCCGTCTAGAATATCAGCACAAGACATATTTTGTTTCTCCTGGGGGTACATTTGCATACAAAAATATGCCTTTTGGCCTAAAAAATTCTAGAGCTACTTTTCAGCGGGCCATGTCATATGCTTTTCACGACATCAAGAACATTATTGAAGCATATTTGGATGATTTAACTGCTCGTTCTTGAAAGAGAATTGATCATCTTAAACCTCTCCGATTGATTTTTGAACGATGTCTTTTTTATAAAATCTTGTTGAATCCAAATAAGTGTGTTTTCACCGTCACATCCGATCAGTTGTTGGGATTCATCATGTCAATAGAGGGGATTCATGTAGAACCCTTCAAGGTTGAGGCAATACTTTAGTTTCCTCCCTCTGTCTTCTATATGTCAACTTCAGAGTCTCCAAGGAAAAGCAAATATTTTTAGAAGATTTATAGCTAATTATGCTGAGATCACAAAAGAATTTATGTCATTGCTTAAAAAAGGTGTCCCTCTTTTATGGGATGATTTTGCGCAACGATCTTTTGATTCTTTGAAAAAATCATTAACATATGCTCCTTTGTTGATTCCACCTGATTATAGCAGAGATTTCCTCTTGTATCTCGCTGCTATAGAATAACCTATTGGTATGGTTCTGGTTCCAGAAGATGATGCCTTGTGTGAGCGTGTAATCTATTATCTGATTCAAGGCTTGGTTGGTCCTGAGACACACTGTTCTCCCATTGAGAAATTAGCTTTGGCAGCTATTCATGCTCTCCAGCAGCTTAGACATTATATTATGATTCGAAAAACTTTCGTCTTAGTAGTCATCAATCTATTTTAGTTTGTTTTCAGTAGGTGAGTGATTGGGGGAAAATATAATAGATGGATTTTCATTTTACTAGAAATTGACCTCGAATTCATGTCAGTTAAATATAACAAATCTTTAGTATTTGCAAATTTGATCTGAGAGCTACCTTGTGAGGAACAAATCGTTCACGAGGAAAATTTTCCTGATGAAAATCTATTTCTTATTTCCTCACAAGATCCTTGGTATGGAGATATCATTATATATTTCCAGACTCCGAAGTTTCCACCTTCTTTTTCCAAGGACACTCGTTGAAAAGTGCATCACCTCGCTAAAAATTATATTATTATAGGTGACACTTTATATCATCGCAAGATTGATTCAATCCTTAAACATTGTTTAACCTTGGAAGAAGCTGAGTCAGTGCTTAATGATTGCCACAGTGGAGCTTGTGGTGGTAATCTATTTGGGCTTGTTATAGCCCAAAAAAATTGCAAGAAGGCTACTTTTGGCCTTCGATCTTCAAAGATCGTATTGAAGCAGTCAAGAGATGCCATCCTTGTTAGGTTTACACTCGGAAAATGCATGTGCATCCAACTCCGCTTTTCCCTATGATCACCATCGGTCCTTTCACAAAGTGGGGCATTCATTTTACTACTTGTAATTTGCCTTCAGTAGGAAATCACAAGTATATCATCGTGGTCGTAGACTAATTTACTAAGTGGGCTGAGGCTATGCCTACTTTCAAGAATGATAGTGAAACAACGTCCTTTTTTCTCTTCAATCAAGTTATTTCCTAGTTTAGTATTCCTAAAGAAATTTTCACTGACCATCGTAGTCATTTCCAAAATCAACTGATGTCTGAATTGGCTCTCAAGTTGGGTTTCTGGTAGGATAATTTGTCTCCGTACTATCCTCAAGCCAATGGGTAGGTCGAAGCCGTGAAAAAATCCCTTAAAAACATCCTGCAAATGACAATTAATAAAGCTATATCCAATTGGCACATCATGTTATATCCGACACTTTGGGCATACCGAATGTCAGTTAAGACTACCATTGGTTTTACTCCCTTTCAACTGGTTTACAGGTTGGAATCTATTTTTCTTGTAGAATGTGAAATTCCTTCCCTTAAACTAGATGTTGAACTTCTTCTTAAGACTTCTAGTCTCGAAGAACATCTTGATGAGTAGCATCGAGATGCTGCCACAATAAACGAAGATCATAAAAAGGGGGTAAAAACTCAATACGATAAAGTTGTCTATCTTAGAAATTTTTTCTGAATGCGACCTTGTCTTTCTACAATCAAGACAAATATGCCTTGGGGGTAGGCAAGTTTAAATATATGTGGTACGGTACCTTCATTATCAAGCGAGCTTTGAAAAAGGGAGCTTATGAATTGATTGATTTTGAAGGAAACAATTTGGCAGAGCCCAGAAATGGGCTCTACCTTAAGAATTACTTTGCTTAGGCTTCGGTCGAGCATTTACTTGTTTGTATATATTGTATGATTGTATAGATCTATCTACCAGTTTTAGTGACGTCGATATTTTTTTATCTACTTTAGCAGGTATTGATGGATGATTTGATATATCTAGGGTTCATCAGGGTTATGAATGATGATGAAAGAAGAGAAATCAAGACAGAATAAATAGTTATGCGGGAAATCGAAAGATACAAACCACAGATCTCTTAAATCCAATATCTAGGGTTCGTCGACGGTGCCAGTAGACACACCCGGAACCTTGCTTCCGCGGCTTGGGTGATTTATTATCCATCTGCCCAATTGATGGTTTCGAGAGGAGTATGTGTCAGTCCCGCTTCAAATAATATTATTGAATATACTGTTTTTATTAATTTACTATCTTAGGTGATATCTCTTGATATTGATTCATTATTAGTTTATTTGGATTCACAACTAGTGGCATCTCAACTGAATAACATCTATCAGGTACAAGATCCTTATTTGTATCACCAATTTATGAGAGTGCATTTATTGCAAAGATCATTTGTTTACATCACATTTGTTCTCATTCCACGATCATAAAATTCCTTAGCATATTCTATTGCTAATCAAGCATTGGATTCGCATATAAATCATTCATCACATTAAAACATAAAAAGTAATCGAAGTATCATATGTATATATGATCATCATAAAACCGTGTATATAAATAGAGTTTTTGTGTCCAAAATAATATACAAAATCGAGACAAAATTCCCTACAAAATCTAGGCTTATGCCCATCATCACTTCTAATAACAAAAGGATTTTATCATCTATATAACGATCCTACTTAGGATGAGCAGCTAGAAAGAAAATGACAGCATTAGCCACCCACCGAAATAGTCGCACCCAGTCCTGTGGTACTCCCACAACGCACCGCTGCATCTCCTCTGGTAAGTCCTCTATGGCCATTATGGATACTTGGTGAGTCAATCTCACCAATTTTATTTGGACTGCATGGAGGACTCTCTCAGTCTCAGCTACAGCCCGTTCAACATCCCTTCCACAACGCCTATGTTGAGGAAGTCCTTCAGGTTTCATTGGTCCCACATTTGAACATGATCAATAATTTTGTAAGTTTCTTGTCTCATCACAAATATATTTAATTCATTTATATTGAAAATCCAAAAAATCTCAAAATTCAAAAATTAATCATTTGTACCTATGGCCCCCATGTTGCGTTTGGTGGAAATACTAGATTCAGGTCTCCTCACTACAGACATAGTCTTCTACACTAAGACTAACTCTTGTCATTCCAGTTGAGTGCACTCTCTCTCCCCTTTGGGAAAGCCCTGTAATGAAATAAATGTCTTCTATCTCCATCCTTAGGGGCATCTGATCAATCACGAATGCATCTTCGTCTGCACTCCAGTAATGAATTAGCAACTCAACCAATCGAGTATTCTCCTTCATGTTTAGCATTTTGAAGAATTTTAACAAACCACATCCTCTCAAGGCATCTAATGCATTCTGATCCTCCTTCACTTGGTTATCAATGGCACTGTGCTCTCTTTCACGCTAGGTAATTGTCATCTATTTTGAATCAGATCAGTGAAAACTCTAATGAACATGAAAAATAACTTGAAATCCTGCAGTTAAAGGATAATGTGATACCAAGAGGTTTGGTTCCACTTGAAGAATTATCTGATTTTGATGATGTGGCTCAAAATCCCAAAATGAAACCTACTAGAATTGAAGTGGAAGATTGTAACATAGGGACTAAAGACAAAATAAAGATTGTGAAGCTTTCTAAGTCATTACCTTTGAAAGAGAAGCAGAAGTACATGGATTTGATGAGATAATACTTTGATGTTTTTGCATGGGGATACGAAGATTTGAAGGCCTATGACAAGAGTATCATTCAACATATTATTCCTATTAAAGAAGGTAAAAAACATTTCAAGCAAATTCTAAGGAGAGAGAACCTTGTTTTGTTTTCCTTAATTGAGAAATAGGTAAGGAAGCTTTTTGATGCCAAGATTACTGTACCTTTGATATTTTCTAAATGGTTATCAAATCATTACTAGTGAGAAAGAAGACCGGAGAGATAAGGTTATGTGTGGACTTTCACAACCTCAATAAGGTTTCTCTCAAAGACAATTACCATTTTTTGAAGATGGATCATATATTGCAGTGGGTAGTTGGGTCTAGCATAATTTCATTGCTTGATGGATTCTCAGGGTACAACCATATTTTAGTGCATCCAGATGATCAGGAAAAAACAACCTTCACAACACTATGGGGGACATTTATGTATGTGAAGATGCCTTTTGGGCTTATGAATGCAGGGGAAACATTTCAGAGGGTTATGGAAATTTATTTTGCAGATGAGAAGGATATATTCATTGTGATATATCTTGATGGCATCATTATGTTTTCTAAGTTTATTGAATCTCATTTGCAACACTTGAAAATTGTCCTCGAAAAATGCAGAAAATTTGGTATCTCGTTGAACCCAAAGAAGTCTCTCTTTGGTATGGAAGAAGGTAAGCTAGTTGGACATATAATTTGCAAATATGGTATTATAATTGGACCAAGTATAATTGAAGCTATCTAAAAGGTTGATATCCCAACAAACAAAAAATAAGTAAAGTCTTTCTTTGGCAGGATTAATTTTCTGAGGAGGTTTATTCTGAATTTGGCTGAAATTTTAAGAGTTTTTACCAATATGTTGAGGAAAGACAGTGAGATCAAGTGGACTGACGAAGAAAAAATATCTTTCAGTGAGGTGAAATCACCTTTAACCCATGCTCTTGTTTTGGCTAGTCCTTACTACACCAAAGATTTCATTATTTTCTCTTTTGCCTCGAAGCACACTATTGCAATAACACTAATGTAGAAAAACCAAGAGAGTCATGAGCAACCCATATCTTTTTCCAATATGGGGTCGAGATTCTTCTTTGAAATATAATATTATGGAAAAGAAGTCCTTTTCCTTGGTGAAAACGTTAAAAACTTTCAGAGTGTACATTTAATGTTCTCACATCATTGCTTTTGTTCCTAGTAGTGTGGTTAAGGATATACTCACTCAGACTGACCCAGAAGGAAAGAGAGGTAAGTGAGTAGTTTTTATTTTGGAGTATGATGTTGAGATTAGGCACACAAAACTTATTAAAAGTCAGGGATTAGCCAAATTGATGGTTGAATAAAATTTACATGCATTAGATATAAATTTCATTGTTTCTCAAGACAATATAGAAGAAGTAGTCCAACATGTACCAGAAAGGTTTATTTCTTCCCCTTGGTATACATATATCATCTATGTTCTGCAACATTTACAAGCTCCACCTATTTTGACTAAAAAAATGAGAGGCATCTTAAATTAAAGGTTGTTAAATTTTGTATTCTAAATCAGGCTTTGTATTGGAAAGATTAAGGAGGAATATTTCTAAATTGTTTATTAGAGGATGAGGCAGATAAGAAAATGTAAGAGTTTCATAAAGGTGACTATAGAGGCCATCTTTTCTAGAAGACCACAACAAACAAAATCTTAAAAGTTGTTTTTTACTGGCCCACGTTATTTGTTGATGTGCACAAAAGGGTCTCTAATTGTCATTGATGTCAAGTATTTGAAGGGAAAAAGAAGCTTTTACCTTTTCCTATAAAGCCTATTTCAGTAGAAGTACCTTATCAACAATGGGGTTTGGACTTCATCAGGGAGATTCATCCAAGTTCTTCAGCTCAACATAAGTGGGTTTTAACAGCTACAAATCACTTCACCAAATGGATAGGAGTTCCAACTAGGCAGGCCACAGACTCAATAATTATCCAATTCATGGAAGGTAATATTCTTTCTAGTTTTGGTCATTCTCATAATATCAGCACTGGTAATGTTGTTGCATTTAAATCTAAAAAGATGATTGATTTTTGCAATAAGTATCATGTAGTCCTTGGACATTATACTGCCTATTATCCACAAGGCAATGGCTTAGTGGAGTCTTCTAACAAGAGTTTAGTCAGTATCATTAAAAGTTGTTATAGGAGAACAAAAAGTCATGACACAAAAAGTTGATAAATTCTCTATGGGAAAATAGGGTAAGTACTGAAAAATCTATTGGAATGTCACCTTTCCAATTGTTTTATGGAGTGGATTTGTTTTCCTACTTCCCTTGGGATTCTAGTGTTAATATTATTGCAAAAATTAGAAGTAGAAACAAATGATGTGCAAAGAAGGATAAATCAAATGGTGCAATTGCATAAGACCAAAGAATAATTCTATAACAACAGTTAGTAATCCAAGATAAGATCAAAAGGATTCATGATAAGAGGGTGAAAGCTAATGATTTTTAGCTTGATGACCTTGTGTTAAGATGGGACGACATAAATGAGGAGAAGGGAAAACATGGAAAAATTGATATTTGTGGAAGGGGGCTTACAATATTGAATCTTTCTGTGGGACCAATGCATTTCTGTTGAAGGATCTAATAGGAGAACTACTTGCGGGAGGGTCTGTTAATGGCAGGTTACTCAAACATTACTTCACCTAAGTTCAGTTGGTTTCAAACATAACACTGTATATATAATTTTATCTTTTCAAGTACTATTGGTGTGGATGGTTGTCATAAAAATTTGAAGCCGAAAGTGAAGGCCCTAAGTTTCTAATGAGTTGCTATCATATGTAATGGAATTTTAGTCAGTCAGGTCAGTTTCAGTTGATTGAGGATCAAATAAGCACCCAAATGATAATGATAAGGCTACTAGTCTACAATGTTCTTGGCACCTCACAGGGAGGATGCCATCCCCATTGGAGCCACTGTTAGGGTCTTATAAATATAGTGATCAAGATATGATTATCTAGCTATTTATCCTTAGGAATGTTGTAACTTCTTTTTACTTTAGTTGTTTTTTATCCTTATGAAAAAGGAAAAAATAAGAAAAAAGAGAAAAAGAAAAAGAGAAAAATCATAAAAATAGAAAAGAATGAAAAAGAATGAATAAAATGGATAAATAAAATAAAAAAAGAAATCCCCAAAAGGGTGAGCTAGTTAAAATTCCTCTTTAGTTTTTTATTATTCTTAATTTTGATTAATTATCAAAAGATTCGATTAAGGTTGCAAATAAAGGGAGATGTGATGTTTTTTCACCTTTTGATAAAATGATAATGTAATTGAACGGACGCGATTTTCCCCATTCGGACCAACGATGGAGGACGATGTTCCCCCCCCCCTCCCCCCCGAGATTTCAGAACTTAACGAGGGAGGGGGGGTGTCCGAAATATGGTTTTGTGGAAACCGTTTAAACCCACGTGGTGGCTCTATGGAAACTTCGAGACCCTCCTTGTTATTCACCCTCCCTCTCGCTTTAAAAACCTCGCATCACCCTACATTAGTCCCTTTTTCCATTTCATTTTATATGTGCAATTTTGACCTGAAGATTTTCAAGTGCACCAACACCCTCTACAGTAGCATATTCCTTATGTCATCAATCAAATATAGTCTGGTAACACCATTCCCATAGCCTCCATTACAGTCAAAGAAGGCATATCCTAAATGAAAAGTGAAAATTGTTGTTGAAAGTCTTCTATTACCATCTGTTTATAACTTAGATGAATTTCCCTTGGTCAACACACAGTAAAAAATAGTGGAAACCCAATGTGAAGTCAACTTGTATAAGCTTCATAATTGGGCAAATAAAAAATTCTTCGATAATAGTGATGAGTTGAGTATCTAGGAGTCATTCATACCTCAATTCATTTTCCCCCAAAATCATGTCTTCGAAGGAATTGTTACATGGTTTCATTTCAAGTATCTCCCTAGTCAGAATGTTGTAATGGCCCAAAATAATGAGACCTTATTCACAATTACACCAGAAGCTATCATCCAAGCTCTTTAGATTAATCCTCAAACTCCCTTACATTCATTTTCCACTGATTCACTCATGGAAATATACCAGAAGCTTACTTTCTCTCAATGAGCCCATATTTTTTAGTCTTTTCTACTTGAACATTCTGAGTTACCCAGAAATAATCCCCCATATTTTGCTTCTATTTTACCTGAAATGTCAAGGCAAGTGATTTCTGTGGTTACTTGCCTATTAGGTAATCCCACATATCAATGGGTATATGAAGTAGTGTTAGAATTTTTTTGAGTGTTCTCAATTGGTCATAAGGCATCAATCATTTTCAACTATAGTCAATATCTATTAAATGTTATTCATGATCAGTTTATGAAGTTCACTTCTAAAGGTGCATTCAAACACCAATCAATCCTTGTATATTTGATGTTGTTCTATCAAGCAGACAGGTTAAAATTTCAATTGTGGAAGTTGGATGTACAAGGAAGACAACTATCATTCATTCACTAGACCTCCTTGGTGAGAAATAATTTAGAGGAATATTCATTTAGTAATTTTGTAGATTAGTTTTTGCATGTATCCTTATGTCTTCTTAGCAACAATGTTATACCAAGGATTTCACCAGAAATCAAAAGAGTTTTGCATATTACTGAACAATCTAAGGTCGGATACTGGTATCTTTAACATAATTATAAATAAATTTGAATCTATGGATGTGAACTCCCTCCCTAAAGGTTTGCCAATTTTTGTACCATTGAGAATTTTTGTACCATTGAGAATTTTTGCCTTGGAATATATTAGGCAAATGTTGAATATGGATTACCTGCATTTTGTGTCAAGAAAGCAGAAGGCATAATAAGCAGATCAACTACTAAAGAAGATGAAATTCAAGTTGAGTTTCACATGGTCCTATGATCCATTAGGGATAATTTCAAAATTAAGCGTTGAGAAAAAGACCACGCCTTATTCACATACACCTAGACCAAAAATAGAGCATTATGCCAATCAAGAGGAGTGGATGGAAAACATGCTACAAGAGGATGAATATCCTATTTTCAGTCAAACATCTCTGCAAACTCCTATTTCAATGGAAAAAGAATTTAAGAGATCAAGGGAAATATGTCTCCTACATATTCAAGGTCTCAAGCTGTAGACTTCCGTGTTTTCAAGAGAAGAAGGAAGACAAATCCTAAGGCAAATACTAAGACTGATACTAAAAATGATACTCAGATAAATACTCAAGAGGAATCATTAGAAGAAAATGGATCGCATGAGCAAGCTACAGTTTTTTAATAGGTCTTCCCACCACTTTAGTCTCGTACATTGAAGAGACAACAGAGTCACGTGTCTTCTACATCCCAGATTGCAACACAACAGAACATGTTTACGAGATATAGAGGGATTAAGAAGAAGAATGAAGAATTGAAGGCTATAACATACTCATAATTTTGGAAGAATACTACTACTACTACTCAACATCGATTTGTGTCTTCACTTGACACAGAGAAGTGACAGTTCCAATTAGCCTTCTTAGAACCTACAATTTTGTACATGCTTTTGTGGGCTAGTACAACCATCATAAGTCGGAATATTACTGAAAGCATGGTCTAGAGTAGAGAATCTACATGCCATGGAAGACTTAACATTCTTTGAATCTGATAAATGATTACAATGGGCTCCCCACCATCTCGCAGGGGTCGCTTGTAGCACAACATCAAGCAATGGATGTTTTTGGTCTAGTACAATCTTGGAATCAACATCCTTATTAAAATTGACAATTGACCCAATACCATAATAAGCGGGATAGTCTCTCAATTTGGTGCCAGTATAGCGAACACATCAAATAGTTGCACAGTGCCTCGAGTGTAGTTCATGATCTCCTTACTGCCACTCATCCAACGTAACCTCTGAACCTACTTCGGTGCTTTGAATACTTCATCCGCTAATAGAGCCAATTATTTTTGGATTAATATAGTCTTCCATCCTTCCAGCAGTAAATTGATATAAGTGATCTAATAGGTTAGACTCTTTAATATCATCCATAGGTTTAGTAAACCTCAGGCCCTCGTATCGATGCAATGGTTGTATAACTCGAACACCATCAACTTCAAAGGTTATTATTTCTCTTTTCAAGTCAATGATAGCATAGTTTTCAAATTCTCATTCAATACCTAATACAACTGGATACGAATATTTATCGCCCATGATATCTATTGCTTCAAAATCTGCATAAGTATTAACTCCTACAATGTCAACCTCAACATCTTCCAATATTCTAATAGGTAGGATGCAGTATTGGTTCGCCCTTCACAATTGGATTGGGGAAAAACTAACTTGGGTTTCCCTAAGATTTCTCAAGTTTTCCTTGGCAAAATATTCACATCTAAGCCCAGATATAACATAGAGTCCTTGATTTGATATCCCACAATCTGTGCATCCACCCTGAACTCTCTTCCTATCCTCTTCTTATTTCTCCAAACCCTTTAGAATGTCTCTCTGGAAAATTGGCAGAGATAGTTTCTTCTGAGAATGGATCATCTTTCAGGATTTCTTTTAATTTCTTACACATATGTCCAGTTAATTGCTCATCATTCACAATATGTAAGGACAACTTAAGCCATTCCAAAATTGTTTGAGATGTACCTTGTAGTAGTTGAGGACTTTGAGGCTTCACTCGATCTTGTGGTTGTGTGAGGTTTATGAAAAGAAACCAAATGCCTGAATAGTTATGCTGCATCATGTAATATTCTTTCTGCTGATTGGGATCATAGGACTTCTTGGGGGAAACCAATCTTATGATGGTTGCTCTAAAGTTCCTGTATTAGCCTTTTTTATTTTCCCTCCTCTGGTCACAATATTGATATTTGGTTGCACAATTGAATTTGGGTCTCGAGGCTCAACATTAATTAAATTATCTCCTTTAGCTTGATTACCATCCTCTCACTGAGCAATAGGTCCTAGAAAATCCTCTGCAACATGCATATTAATTTGACAATGTGAACACCAAGGCCTTCTTGATCACAATTGTAACATTGGATCGGGCCTCTTCCTCCTATCCTTCCTCCCCTTGGAGCCCCTCCTCCTCACCCTCAAGGAGTCTAATTAATTCGAAAGGTTGAGCAATCCAGACAATCAACCAATGCGTTTAGAGAGTGACATTAATGGGTATGATGTGTAGGTGACCCACAAAATTCAGAAAACATATTGTTTGTCATATTGGAATAATTTTGTAAAATGGAACATAAACGAGGCGAGTGGCCAAAATTTTGGCAAATTTCAAAGAATTCGTTCATATACATACCTTGATGATTTGGGAAGGCATGATACTGTATATTCCCTTAGAAGGGAATTGCAAAGGAAATTATTCCAACAGTATGTGGTGATGGTAGAGAAGGTCCCATTGGTGCACTAAACGGTCCAGTCCCCCTTAGTCGCAGTCATTCTATAATATGACATCCTTCAATTTGACAATGCATACACCAAACATGACATCTTATTGGTCTCATAAAAGCAAGATCCTTGAATTTTTTAGTCAGATTGGAAATCTAGTTTTGGAGACCCATAATAGCAAGATTAGTAGAGGAAGTACCTACTTTATAATCTTGTGGGTATCCCACCATGGCTTCTATCTTCATCTCCTACTCCAAAGCATCTTGTAATGTATCAATCTTCGATCAATCAATTGAGGGCATCTTATATCTCATGTGTTCGCATAAGGGGGTTGCCTTTAACCTTATCGCCTTCACTCCTCCAGAATATGTACGGTTGCCTTTAACCTTACTACCCTCTCTCCTCCTAATCTCGTGACTGCACAAAGGTCATGAACATATTAATGGTGACAACTACTTCACCTCTAATAAGTCACAGTTGCATTTTAATTTAGAGCAAGATAATGGGTTGACATTTTTGGCAACAATAAGGGAGACTAAATTGGCGTTTTTAAGAAATTTAATTAAAAAAATTTGTCTTTCCTTCATGAAATTGCACATATATTTTTATAATTCGATATTATGGATATGGACTTATAATGTAAAATCCTAGTTATTTGAAAATTGTTGTTATTATTTTTAGTATTGAAAGGGAATTGAAAAAATTCTATGTTCTTATATTTAAGTAAAAGGAAAATTTTGTGTGATTTAAAAATTGTTATCATTTTTAAGTTGAAAAAAAAAAATTCTTATAATATATTTTTCTAAAAAATTTAATAGAAATACAAAAAATCTAAAAAACTTTTCTTAATTTAATAGTTAGATATTTTAATAATACAATTTTATTCTTCTACATATTAAAAAGTTAAAATAATATGATATATGTTTTAAATAATACTATAAATATTTTGACATTATTATATAGATAATAACTAAATGAATAAATGGGAATGATATAATATATATTTTAAAATTTATTATAAATATCTTTACATTATTATATAGATAATAATTAAATGAATAAATGAGAATGAAAAAACAGTTATATACAATAGCCATTAATAATATATTCAACACAAAGTCATATAGATAGAGAATGCTAATTAATGTAATCCATACAAAGTTATATAGATAGTGAAGATAATTTTACTAATAAAAAATTATATAAGATTTTTTATAATTAAACCGTAAAATTATAAAGACTTTTATTATAAAAAATTATATAGTTAATTTCATACAAAACTTTGGTGAGGGATAAAAAAACTCAAATTATATAAAAGGATAATAAAAAAAATAATAATCTTAAATGCATTTTATTTTATTAAAGAAACATGGATTGTGTAATTTTATTTAAATATTGTTAAGTGCGAAAATGTTTAAAATGAGAAAAAGAGAAATGAAAATAGTAATACTTAAATATTACATGTATGACTAAACAATATTTTTTATTAATATATATTGGTATAAAAATAAAATTATGTTATTATAATTAATTAATTAAGTTATTAAATTTATTAATAATTTTTTCAAAAAAATATATTTAATTTTATTATATTAAAAAAAAACTTATAAATTATTTATGTTAATTTATATTTTTAATTAATATATATTTTTATAAATTAAATGATTTATATATATTTATCATGTTATTTGTAATAATTAAACGTTAGTGAGATGGATTATATACTTCTTAACTATTACAATATGTCCAATTGATTTCTTTTATATATGAATGACAAATATATCTTTTCTATTAAAATTGTAACATGTTTTTCACTTTCCATGCCATTGAAATATATATATATTCTTGACATATCTTTTCCATTCAAATTGTAAAATGTTTTCACTTTCCTTAAAGAATGATTTAAAAAATTAAATTGTGTTAAAAATAATTCTAAAAAGATATTATATTTTTATTAAATGTTTCAACATCTTTTAATGTATTGATGATAATTTACTTCAATGTTGTCTTAATACTCCTTAAAATAATAGCCTTGAATTTTCCAACACTTTAACATAGTTATAATGGTTTTGTTCCCACATGTTTTTCTAGCATAGAGCATGTACTATTTTTACACAGAGGGTCTCTCTATGGGGTTCATCCCAACCAATAGGATCCATCCATTTACATCTCCCTCCATAGAACCATTTTGTACTATGTGGCACTGTAAACAGTGTAGTGTGTCAACCTCATCGCCAACAACTCTCAGCACTCTGAACAGTGCAATTCGTCAACCTCACCGCTAACAGCTCTCACCAGGTCAACATAAAGCTTTCCAAGAACGTTCGAAGAAGGCAGTTGGGAAGCAGTCTCACACGACATATCTGAAGAGTTGGTTTATCATTTGAATCCACACTCACTCCTAAAATCCTCATGGGCATGATTTGTGAAGGATCCAAAAAAGAGACATGAGGCCCTCTAAATGCCATCGAAACCCCAACCTCTAAGCAGATCCAATAATCATATATGGTCTAAAATCCCCTAAAGACTTTTATAACATCAAAATCAATAGATGTGGCCATGAAAACTTTAACATCATTGGCATGTGCATTCCTAACGAAATCAAAGTAATATGAGACCCCCCTGTCACGCCCCCAGGCCAACGGTAGTCTTTCAACCGCTCTTGGTGAGGTGCAGCACCACCGAACACTTTCTTTTCACCAATACTTGTGCTCATGGACTACGCCTAACCACTTATTCCTACTTAGCTTGTGATTCTCAACCAAATATTATTATGTTATCCTTTATACCAATGAACACCCATAAACATTCATTATCAACAACAATTATAAACGATGAACACAATTGCATAGTATAAAGGGAGGGGCAACTCCCTGAACAATGAGTCTGCCCAACAATATATTATACAATAGTTTACAATGTACAACTATACTTGAGATATCCAAGTTCCATACTTAGTCAATTTTACAATCAAGACAAACTCGGTTGCCTTCCTTCATTTAACCTTCGTGCACACTTGCACGGTGGGCGAGCGCTCACCCGAGCCACCAAGACACCCATGCCAAGACTCGGCACAAATGGGCGCCACACGTTCACCGTGCACACTCCAATCGACCACCAGGCACACCTTTCCTAACACCTTCACCCAACTCCAAGTGCGACCTCTAATCGTGCGGCTAAACCAAGAACAGTGAATGAGATGTGCGCCTTCACCTCTTCTGCGCACTAGAATCTGTGCACTCCCTTCTTGTGCGAAGATGTGTGTTCAATTGTTGTTGTTCGAATGCTCCAACGCATCCACATATATATCCATCGTGAGGTGGGGTGGTGGCTTGCCCAGCCGACCACCCAACGCTATGTGCACACCCTTCTCCAACGCTAAATGCCCCATGAACATGTCAGCCCTCCTTCCCATCGTGGGTCAGCCTCCACGCATATCGCCCAACGCTCAAGGTGTATATAAACACCATCGCTCTCCATAGATCGTCGCATATGTTTTGTCACAAGTTCGTCACATATGTGTCTTGCTTCCATCGCATGATTGTCGCACATCGCAACTCGTCCTCCCAAGCGCACGTGCGCCCAGATCTCCGTCGCTCAAACGCGTCGCACACCCGGGTAGAACCTCAGGATGTTACATCCTCCTCCACCTGAAGTTGCTGTCATCCTCGACAACATACCATCCTGGTATCCATCCACCAAGATCAAAATCTCCATATCCGAACAATCTTATCCATGATATCAACTTCCTCCACATACTGCAAACATCCCTGCAACATATGTAGAATCACATCTCCACCATGTGTCGTCCTCATCCTGTAGTCTTCCATCAGAACACACATATGTATGCTCCCCATAGTGTAGACCTCATAGTTACATCCCTCTGCACATTGGTACCCCTCACGATTCGAACTAGTTGGGTAGCTAATCCAACCATACACCCAAACCACAAGAATGCACATCCTTATGTCCCCATCAGTCTTTCCCTGACTTTTGCTACATCTCGGACTCATCAAGAATTTGTCCAATTCCCATGCTCAGGTCCATGGAAATTCCATCCCATCTGCAACATGATCAAGCCATGGTTTTGTTGTACAAGAGTGTACAACCTCTCCACTAGCTCATATATCTCCATGTCACAACATCATTTGCACAACATCCTTTGCTTCGGCACTCCCCCATAGAATGTCCATGAATGACACCTCTACTCATGCTCCTGCATAATGTCCCTGCATAACTGTCATGCTCCATGTTTCCAACCTGATGTCCATGACTCTAGTTGTCCATGATGTCCAACCCATGTAGACTCCATCCCAACATCTGGCCATCTGCATCCAAGTTTGTAATTTCTCATAAATAAGCCTCCTCCCAAGGCCCCTTGCTAAGTTGATGTGGTTCCTCCCTATCAAGGCCTCCACACCAACCCATCTCCAAGGTTGTCTATAGAGAAAGGAGGGCCAGGAAGTTTCCGCTCTGACTCTCATCCACCCATGTATCGGATTGATGTTGTGCCCTCAAGTATCTGTGCACAGCCTCAATCTCCTCACATGTACATCCAAGCTCCTTGAGATTGTCCTTCGTCAACTGAAAGTCATATATGCCCATAGCATACCTGCAGAAATCCACTATGCCAGCAGGATCTCTACCTTCATAATCCTCATCAATCACTGCCTCTGAAGTTGTACTTGGACTCCCTTCTTTCGCAACTCCATTGTGAAGATCATCAGTAGAAGATGTCTCTCTCAAGTGCTTCAAGGTTCGTGAGACTGCCTTCTCACTTTCTTCATTCTTCCTCACTCTTGCAACGAAGTCAATCAACTTCCCTTCCTTCGTTGTTTGAGTCATACTCCCAAGTCCTCTTTGCTCCACATCCTCATGCTTCACATTCGGATCTTTGGGATATAAAGTCATAGAATTCATCATTGGTCTATACACCAAGCAACTCCTATTCATCGGTACCATCATGGTTCTTCCCTCAGCTGTGATCAAGAGAATGTCCCAGTCCACCATCAGTATGGCTTGTGCAAGCTTCATGAAGTCTTGTCCTAGCACCATAGAGTGATCATCCATGTCCACAATCCTCAAGTCCAACTTTCCAAACCACGATCCCACTCTCACCTTAGTGTTCTCCATCACACCAACAACTTTCATGGTAGAGTTGACTGCTTTGAAAGCACTCAATTCCCTCTCCATCTTCGCTTTCTTCCCAAAAGACTTTGCTGCCTTCCTGCTTAAGAAGCTATGAGTAGCTCCTGTATCCACCAAAGTTGCAAATCTCTTGCCCTTCACGGTCACATGCACAAAACTCAGCTTCAAGGCATCACCTCCTTCTATCCGCTTTATCTTGTGTCTTATATCAGCAACCTTCTTCAAGAATTTGGCCTTAGAAGTGTCAATTAGCTCATGCTCCAACTTGACATTCTTCTTAAGGTACTTTACTTCCTTTCTTGGCTCTTCTAGGCAACCCGATTCTGGTCTAGCTTGATTCCCCTCAAGCTTGTCCTTCATCGACCCTTGCTCAAGTGCACCAAACAAGTGTCCATTGACTACCCTCATAGAACTAAGCTTCCAAGCATCCTCTCGATTGTCTCAGTAGTGAGTTCCAAGCCTGTCAATGTAGTCGAGCTCTTCCTACTCAATCACAACGACCTTCTTACCAGGAAGCTTCTTCTTTATCTCCTCCTCAATCTGCTTGATTTCGACTTCCACCATGGCACTTTTTTTCCTTAAGCGGGCTCTTTCATCCAAGATCTCTTGAAGACCAAGGCCACTTCATTGGATCTCCTCATCAAGTTCCTTGAGTTCAACATCCGTCGTACTTCCGCATTGGCTTTTGAGCTCTTCAAGTTCTCTGCTTAGTTTCGAACAGCTTTCCTGAACCTTCATGTTCTCAGCCTTCATCGAAGCCAGTTAGAACTCCATCATCCCATCTGTTCCAACACTTTGTACCAGAAGACTTCACCTGCATCATGGCTAGATTCACCTATCGTAGGTTCATCCACCATCTTGCCTTTCAGCCTTCTCCACGATCCCTGCATGATGTGAACCAGCCCTTGTTCCACTTGAGTGTGAAACCAACTTCCTTCACCTGCAAGTACCTGTCACGACTATCACTTCTTCATCAACCCGGCCAACGGCCTGCTCTGATACCACCTGTCATGCCCCCAGGCCAATAGTAGTCTTTCAACCGCTCTTGGCAAGGTGCGGCACCACCGAACACTTTCTTTTCACCAATACTTGTGCTCATGGACTACGCCTAACCACTTATTCCTACATAGCTTGTGATTCTCAACCAAGTATTATTATGTTATCCTTTATACCAATGAACACCCATACACATTCATTATCAACAGCAATTATAAACGATGAACACAATTGCACAGTATAAAGGGAGGGGCAACTCCTTGAACAATGAGTCTGCCCAACAATATATTATACAACAGTTTACAATGTACAAGTATACTTGAGATATCCAACTTTCATACTTAGTCAATTTTACAATCAAGACAAACTCGGTTGCCTTCCTTCGTTTGACCTTCGTGCACACTTACACGTGGGCGGGCGCTCACCTGAGCCACCAAGACACCCACGCCAAGACTTGGCACAAACGGGCGCCACACGTTCACCGTGCACGGTCCAACCGACCACCGGGCACACCTTTCCTAAAACCTTCACCCAACTCCAAGTGCGACCTCTAACCGTGCGGCTAAACTAAGAACAGCACATGAGATGTGCGCCTTCACCTCTTCTGCGCACTAGAATCTGCGCACTCCCTTCTTGTGCGAAGATGTGTGTTCAATTGTTGTTTTTCGAATGCTCCAACATATCCACATATATATCCATCGTAAGGTGGGGTGGTGGCTTGCCCAGCCGACCACCCAACGCTATGTGCACACCCTTTTCCAACGCTAAATGCCCCATGAACATGTCGGCCCTCCTTCCCATCGTGAGTCAGCCTCCATGCATATCACCCAACGCTCAAGGTGTATATAAACGCCATCGCTCTCCATAGATCGTCGCATATGTTTCATCACAAGTTCGTCGCATATGTGTCGCACCTCCGTCGCATGACTATTGCACATCACAACTCGTCCTCCCAACCGCGCGCGCGCCCAGCTCGCCGTCGCCCAAACGCGTCACACACCTGGGTAGAACCTCAGGATGTTACACCCCCCCTTAGTTTCATGACACGGGATCATAACCTCGCAGACATCCTTGGAATTACTGTAATCAAAATCCTTCAAAACAACCTTTAAGACCTTCATATCAAGGGTGCTTACCCGAATCGACCTGGCTTCTGTTGCATCAGTCTTTTCGTGAAGAAGAGAAGCCTTTGACATGAGCAAGTCAATGATATATGTAATCATCATTAAGAAATTAAAGAGTGGCTCCAACCTTGCCTAGGCAATCTCTTCCTAGTAAATTTTTTTCCTATCTCTTTAAAGTTGTCCTCTGAGTTATATTAACCCAACTGGTAAAAGCAAAAATGTGAAAATTGATACATTTTGTCTTCACAGATTACCCTGCCTAGCATAACAACGTATAAACTAACAATTTCATCAATGTTGAAAGAATTACATAAGACATTATATAAAGATGTGGTCATTTAGCTATTTACCTGTGTAATTTTCCATCAGTTATCCTAGCATAACCAAATTTTGCAACCGAAAATTTCTATCGGTAAGTAAGCAACCACTAAAGTAGAAGCTTGCTCTTTGTAATCCAACAATTTTTGTCTTTTTCTTGTAATAAGAACATTAGCCTCATCCCTGAAGTAGTGTTGACTATACTAGTGGAATCTCACAGGATGACTCATTGTGTGGACTAGGGAACAAGTCACTAGGTTGTAGGACATCGAAGAAGGTTAAACTCATGCCTTGGCAGAAATTCGAGACTAGCATCACTGTTGGGCGGAGAAAATATAACTAGGCAAGCCTGACACACCTGGGGCAAGGTCCTTCAACACTTTGTGCTCATGCATAGGTTGTGAGTAGTGGGCTAGCCTCGTGGTGCTTGCATTAGAGAGTTTGACAAAACTTATGGCATGTATTCTGTAGTGGGTTTTGTTTGTGGCACTTGGGCTGGAGAGTTTTGTATAAAATTAATAAATAATAAAATAGTTTTATTAAATACAAAAATGATTTCTCTACAAATTTAAAAGACGTGTCAGTGATGATTTTGGAAATTTGGAAGTCATCTGAATTTGATGCCCTTTGTCGAACATGCCGCCATTTTGTTCTGTTACTTGAGTTTTGGAACAACTAGATGTCCGCTGGTGTAAAGAAATAGAGAAGCTATGAATCAGTGCCATCTTCCAAGACTATGTATTTGAAAATGCAATCAAATACTGGAGTTTCTATGTGTGGAACATCTAATGTTTTTGGAGAGGCTCGATGCATCTAGCTTTTCCAAAATCAAGTGGCCTGTAGGAGTAGTGGAGCACAATAAATCCAGGGACCTGAAGGAAATCCTTGGCATGGGTGAAAACGAAAATAGTCATCCTCACTAAATCTGTTGTCTCTACACATCTATGACACTTGAATGATTCTTTAATTTCTGCTTTGCAGTAAGGTTAGCATTATTTGCTAGAGATATATGTAATTCATTAAATCCACTTTATCTCAATACAATACATGCACCAGGGTAAGCACTTAAATGTGCATGTAGTCATACATTTTATTTATCTCAATTTTTTTCAAATAATCTTTATATAATATTTATTCCATTAAAAATAGGAGTTATTTGCTAGAGATATATGTAATTCATTAAATCCACCTTATCTCAATATAATACACTCATAGCTACACCAAATTGAACACTTAGATGTACGTATAGTCATACATTTTATTTATCTCAATTTTTTTCAATTAATCCTTATATAATATTTATTCTATTAAAAATAAAAATTTCTGTATTTAAATTTTTAAAATGGTCTTAGAAAATTTACTATTCTTATATATCTTTGCACTTTTAAAAACAATCACTAATTATATAATCAATACAATTTAAACACTAAATAATTGTTATAAACCTTTTATAATATAAATTAAAAAATAAAAAATAAAAAACAAAAACCAAAAAAACTCCGGTAACCATAATAATAATAAGTGCGGAGGAGAACTCCATCTTCTCCTCCGCTAAATGAGTAGTTTACTAAAGACAACAATTTCTTAAAGCTCAACCATTACGACCATGAGTGAAAAATATTATAAATGTAGATTTTTAGTTATCTCGACATCAAAAGATATTGGGAGAAACTCAAGGTTCACACATGGAAAGACACTCATAAAAATCTTCCAGAGTTCTTTTCATACCGCTTTACTTTCAATTTAAAATATTGGAAAGTCAATTAGTTGTGGGAAAATGCAGAGAAAATTCCCATATGGAATAATTCATGCACCTTTGGAAGGATGTGATGAGCCACTTGAATTTGAAAACTCTCCAAAAATAAAGGTAGTCTAAGTGCCCCGCTCAAACGCTACAAATCTCAAAGTAACCATCTTAGATTCGTGCTTATGATCTATAATCTTGTGAAAATCTTGTGGTCAGAATTATTTTCATACCGCCTTACTTTTATTTAGAAAGTTGGAAAGTCATCAGAACTCAACAATTTTCAGAATGAAATAAATCTTCTGGTCGGCTACTTTGTCAAAATTATGTTCGAACCGCCTTACTTTTATTTAGAAAGTTGGAAAGTCATCAAAACTCTGAGCAATTTTCAAAATGAAATAAATCTTCTGGTGGGTTGCTTTCTCAGAATTATTTTCGTACCGTCTTACTTTTATTTAGGACGCTGGAAAGTCATCAAAACTCTGAGCAATTTTCAAAATGAAATAATGCAGTGTACCACTATTAACTCATTTCAGCGTTCACGTGGTGCATGTTACCTTACAGGGCTTTCAAACTTTTTTGTCTGAGCAATTTTCAAAATGAAATAATGCAGTGTACCACTATTAACTCATTCTAGCGTTCACGTGGTGCATCTTACCTTACAGGCCTTTCAAACTTTTTTGTCGGACTGTAAATTACACTGATCGGTTTGAAAGTGGTCCTAAAATCACTTTAATATATATACAACGCTCTACTCAAAGATCTTTTCCATACGCCAAAGCCTACTAGTCCATTTTTGCCACAATGGTAGTCACGTCGTAATATCTGTACAATGCTCTACTCAGAGATCTTTTCCATACGCCAAAGCCTACCTGTCCATTTTCGCCACAATGGTAGTCACGTCGTAATATCTGTACAACGCTCTACTCAGAGATCTTTTCCATACGCCAAAGCCTACCACTCCATTTTCGCCACAATGGTAGTCACGTCGTAATATCTGTACAACGGTCTTCTCAGAGATCTTTTCCATACGCCAAAGCCTACCACTCCATTTTCGCCACAATGGTAGTCACATCGTAATATCTGTACAACGCTCTACTCAGAGATCTTTTCCATACGCCAAAGCCTACCACTCCATTTTCGCCACAATGGTAGTCACAGTCGTAATATCTGTACAATGCTCTACTCAGAGATCTTTTCCATACGCCAAAGCCTACCACTCCATTTTCGCCACAATGGTATTCACGTCGTAATATCTGTACAACACTCTACTGAGAGATCTTTTCCATACACCAAAGCCTACCACTCCATTTTCGCCACAATGGTAGTCACGTCGTAATAT
>APFE031729592.1:156964-173076 GCA_000404065.3 Pinus taeda | reverse complement strand
CACACTGATCATGAACCATTGCAATACTTGCAATCACAAACTAAGCTACAACAAGGGAGGCACTTTAGATGGATGGGTTTCTTGCAACAATTCCACTTGGTGATAAGGTATAAGAAAGGTATCTATAACAGGTTGTTGACAAGCTTTCTAGACCAATTGTTAGTGCTTCAATTATTCCTAAGCATGAGAGCTATGTTGAACAATATGCTTTAGATGAAGATTTTAAAGATGTATATGCAACTTTGTGTCAAGGCAACCAAGTAGAGGGATTGGATTACCATGTGCATGTAAAATTTTGTAACATCTTGGCAAGCTATGCATTCCACAGTGTGAAAGAGTCAACGTCATAAGGGAAGCGCATACTTCTCTTGTTCCTAGCCATTTTGGTGTAGGCAAGATGGTGGCACAATTACAAAGGTATTGTTATTGGCCTAGAATGAATGAAAGTGTATCACGATATGTAAGAGGATGTTCTTTATGTGCTACAAGTAAGCCTAACAATAGAAATTTAGGATTGTATACTCCACTTCCAATTCCTTCCCATCCTTGGGAAAGTGTCTCTATGGACTTTATAGGATCACTGGCTATGTCTAAAAGAAATCATGATTATCTTTATGTTGCGGTGGATCGTTTTAGAAAGATGTGTATTTTGATGCCTTGTAAGAAGCAGGTTACAGTTGAACAGATTGAACAAATGTTCTTCCAACATGTATCGGTACGTTTTGGGTTACCAAAATCCATTATCTCTTATTGAGAATCTCTATTTTTCGGGAACTTTTGGTCAAGCCTATGGGCACTCATGGACACCAAGTTGAAAAAGAGCACAACATTCCATCCATAAATTGATGGTCAGATAGAAGTGGTGAATAGAATAGTAGTACATCTTCTTCATGGTTATTGCAACAAACATCCCAAGCTTTGGGATGAACACTTACACTACATTTAGCATGCTTATAACCAGGAAAAGCATTCATCGACTCAAACATCTCCATTTTACGCATGCTTTCATTACTTACCAAAATCTCCTTTATATTTTATCTTTGGGAAGGGTGTTGCTATTCATGGTCATAGTGACATTGATAAGGCCTAGTGGTTCATTGAGAAAGTTCAATTGGTACATCAAATGGTTCAAGAATAGTTGGAAAAGATCCAAGCCCAGTACAAGACAAGGCATGATAAGCATCGCGTTGACCATAGTTTCCAAGTTGGAGATGAAGTTTGGTTTTACATTGTCAAAGAGAGGCTTAAAGGAGAAGGTAAAAAGCTGAAACCAATCAAGTATGGACCTTTTAAGATTCTAGGAAAGATTAGTAACAATGCCTTCCGTTTGGATTTGCCTCCTAATATGCAAATGTATGCAATTGTTAGTGTTGAGAATTTTAGACTATATGAGGCCACTTTGATTGATGGTCAAGGAGAGCATGTTTAGATTCCTTAAATAGAAGATTTCTCGCCAGAATTTCTTAAAGAATTGCAATAGGATACCATCCTTGATAGAAGGAAAAGAACTTTAAAATGAGGGAATGTGGAGTACCTTCATGTTAGTCTCAAAGGAAAAAATCCAAGCAAATCCAAGTGGATTGAGAAGGCAAGGGAAATGGAACCGTACCCTCATCTATTTCTTGGCTAAAAGTAGTCTTTTGGAGGTCTAAAATCTTCCAATGGGGAGGAATGATCTAAGGGATCAATTTAGTGCTCAAAATTTAAAGTTCTAAAAAATGCTCTAAACCTATACAATTGAATAGATCTCGAATATCTGAATCCAACGCAACTCATTTCACTCAAAATTGATATTGCATTCTCCTGACATCTTGTTTTGATCGATTTGCTAAACAACTAAAATTTTAAAAAATGACTTTGCAGGGATGCCCAGTCAGCAGTCCGTACGTTGACTAGGCAATGGTTGGGTAGGGTGATTGTGCCTCCCATAAGCCAATGGGATGAGGACAAGTGGCATGTTTTTGTTGGTTCGATTTGGTGGATTTTTATTGGTTCAAGGGGTGATTGGGTGGACCAAACAGGAGTTTCCACGTGGGCCAATCCATGGCTTCCACGTGGCCTCTTATTGGGCATGTAAAAGTATGGTTGAGGTTGAACTGCTTCTGGAAGGTTCCAATGTGAGACCTACCACATGCCAGCCAAGCCCTCCACTGGCCTACCGAAATTGTTTCTTGATTATTATGGGCAACAAACTATGTTTAAGTTTTTTTTCATGCACCATTAGGGAGAGGGGGGAGGGTTAAGCCCTAGCCCCTAGCCACCCCAGGGCCATAGGACTGTAGGTGGGGGGCCAAGAGTTATGCCTTAGACCATCCCATAACCACAACCCATGGCCCAAACCATACATAGGAGCCAACGCAAAAGATCGGTGGCAAAAGTTAAAGGGGCCAGCCCCAAGGCCATATGACGGCCATAAAACTAGGAGTGCGAGTGCGGAGGGGCCCAGCCCCAAG
The DNA here is from genome assembly GCA_000404065.3 of Pinus taeda. Lineage (NCBI taxonomy): Eukaryota > Viridiplantae > Streptophyta > Pinopsida > Pinales > Pinaceae > Pinus > Pinus taeda. The sequence continues at coordinate 170,623 of APFE031729592.1, read as the reverse complement.
ACACATGTGCACCCATGCAACCTTACCATAGCAGAAAAGGGGCTCGGAGATAGGCCCTTGATTTTCGTCCCCCTATGCGGTCATATGCATGCCACGTGACCCAGATTTTCGAAACTAGGGGTTTAATGGGCAGACTAATTGTCCTACAATTTCACCCGTCAAACGGGAGTATATGACAGAATTGGGCACTAGCTTCGGGTTTGGGGCGCTCAAGCTAGGTTCAGGCCGAGTTGGAGGATGATTAGTTGTAGAGTTTGGGAAAAACTAGAAACAGTCATACTTACTCAGTTTTTGGCCAAATGTAGTGCAGAAAGACCAAAATGGGGGTTTTTTATAGTGTTGGATCCATTGGAGACATAGATTTTTCTATTTGGGCTGTATATAAGCATTTAAACATAATTTTGAGCATTTTAATGAAAAATGCCTTGCATTGGAAGTTGGACTAGAAGATGTGCCCAGTAGAGGGGTGAACTCCTTTATCATGCTTTGCGTTATGTGTTTTAGAAATGCATATTTTGTCTATGTTTGGTTGTAGATTATGGTTAAAATTTACTTGTTTATGTGTTTAGTAAATTGATCCTCTACCCAAAACACATATAAATTTAACTTGCAAATTGTTAAAAATCTTCAAGTTTACACATTCAGATCATTCCTTAAACTGCATGTCATATGTTGCTATTTTAGGGTATAGCTAAACCTCGCCTCGTCTTTGATCTTGTGATTTGGGACCTGAGCGCAACTTCAAATTGCATGGTTATAGTATTGTTGCAGTCTCTAACAGCTCAATGCACGATCTTGTGACTAAGTTTCTCCATCGCGCCGCCTCACGTGACCTAGCATTTATTACGCCTTCCTCTCGCATGTGAGACTAAAGGCCTATATATATAGGTAGACCCCCCGTGTTGCCCACTCTGAGCTCTAGATCATTGAGTGCAAGAGTGCTATGATCGCGGCGTGACTTCCTCTGCTAGTTGCTACTGTAATAAGCACATAGAGCCAGGTTAGTGTCTCATTCCCGCTTTTGTGATTGTGATTTTATTCTCTGTGTCTCTTCGCTTTCTCATCATTTTGGCTTCCCCTAACTGTTCACATTCCCAAAGACTCACCTATATATGCCAATACTTTTCTCATTTTTTTTACTTTGATCTACTCTGTAACCTTAACCTTTGATCTATTCCTCCATCTTGAGCATGCACCTTCCCTATTCGCTCTTCAAGGTGTCGTATTCCACGATTGTAGTGCTCTTATCACACATCATGATCATATTGTGCATTCAAGATTTGTACCTTTCATGTAATCATGACATGCAATCTATGATGGCCCACTTATCTCTTCACTTTATTGATTGTGAATCGCAGGCATGCATTACACCTGAATCTACATCCCTGTCATTTCAGTCTACAATCACAACTCACGATCATGACATGGACACTATGCTACCTTGATTTCATATCACCATCACATATCAAAACCTATTCTTCATGTCCTTCATCCCCGTGACTTGCGACTACGCTAGTCAATTATCTTACTTTCAAATATATGACTTGAACTAGTCACATCCTAACCTTGTAAATTTGAGATTTTACTTTAGTTAGAGGTTTATTTGTGTTTTTCTAACATCATGGATGCCTTGGACATATTTGAGTTTCCAGGTGCTATTGACATCTGTTCTCTCAATTTAATATCATTTACAACATAAATGTCTCCTCCTAGAAAGAGATTCAGAATGGATGCCCTAGGACACACTATTGAAGGTGTCATTAAATTTCCTCCCAACACAGCGCCAATATATGAAGACATAACTTGTTACGTTGGAAAAATGATAAAGGCGATCTGGGGAGATATATATAAAAATTTGGTCAGACAAGAGGTGCTTGAAGATGAAGAGGACCACACAGTGTTTATCAATGTGAAACAATCTAGGTTTCATAAAGTAGCATATCATACTCTAGCCTTCCCATGTGCAAAAATTGTTAAGTGGATCCTACAACATACTAATGAAGATGGAATCATTGTTAGGAATGAACCTCGTGAACCAGTGGCCTCTTATATACCAACAAAGATGAAGGAATATTACGTGATGTCTAACCATCACATGATATTTAATACTAGGTGGGTTCATGGCTACAAGAAGACAACCAAAGAAATTATGAAGTCTTGGTGGAAAGAACTAACTCTAGGCAGATAGCTAACATAACCTATAAGACAAAATTACTTAAAGAGGCATATCAAATGTTGGTTATTATGTGTTGTATATTATATGGAAAACTAGATCTTGAATTTTTCAAGGATAATTGGCTTCTAATGCTTGACTCATGTGTAACCAACGGAACCATGTTCAACTAGGAAGACATCTTGGCTTCCTCAATACATACAAATATCAAATTGGCTAAGAGAACTCTTGAAGGGAAACAACCATAGTTCTACATGGCTTCATATTTAATAGATTCCATTTGTTCCGACTGTAACAACACCTCCCCTCATATCTACCCACTTTCACCAGCGTACTCGAGGTAAACATAAGATGAGGGGCTACTATGACAAGACTCAACCTCCTATGTGACCTTAAGGAAATGGATTCGACATAACAGACCTTACTGACTTCCCTCAGGTGCCACAGACCCTCTAGGAGTGTCCTAACCCCTCGAGGAGTCCATCCCCTGAGACAACTCAACTTTTCCCTAAGTTTCATCCCCAGTCGCTCCCTTGCCAAGGCATCCATGTGACTATGGGTCCCAGTTGCTCCCATGACCCTGTATGAGTGCGACTGTGGACTTTTCCTGCAAGTGTTGTGCCATTGACTACAAAATTTAAGGCTATTTTCCAACGTTGGGGCTAAGCCTCTCCCTAGAAATCCATGTGACTTCCAGAATCCATAAAATACATAAGGACAATGCTTGTAAACCAAAATTTGACACCATGACTAGACCTAACCATCCCCAACCAGGATTGACATTCTGTCAAACACTTGGTAGATATGCAAGCTACAGGTCATGAATGTGATTCTAAATATAAGGGACTGAAAACTCATATGAGACTTAACAAGAAGGGTCACCACCTTCTCACATTAACTATCTTAACATCAATTAGGTCTTGCATCCATTATTCTTTCAGTTAAGAGTAAAAACATGAAAAGAGCCATGACTGAGAATTGTCACAAAACCATGCTTATGACCAACATATAACCATATTAATAACAATAAGATATCAACCATTAAACCTTCATAATAACAAGTACATTTACCAATCAAAGCATGATAACTTCGCTTTAATTAAACATAGGAAAGAGCCGACCAGGTTTGGGACTTCCACGTACCACTTGACCATAGACATGGCTGAACCAAAATTTTCTTTCAAGTAGTCACCCCTATGCCATATTCCAAGCATGAATGTGGGATCTCATGGATAAACTAATCCATAAAAACACAAGGGAATTTAGAGGTTAAACCACGTCCACCCTCACCATACTGTGATCTCACCTAAATCGATCTTGAGATAATAAAACCAAACTGGGCTTGGAATTCCTCTGAATTCCTTCACCATCCTTAAGCAATTTCCCAATCTCCACCCTCAGGATTTACCATGTATCCCTCCATTACCGGTCAATGGATTCCTAGACCTTTGGGAATTTTCCTGAGACCACCTCCACCCCGAATTTCAAAACCATCTGGCAATTCCAAATCTCAAAACCAAGAACAATCCATCACATCATGGCTATCTGGAAATGGAAAGGCGAGGTTGAAAACCATTGTCAAAACCCGATAGAACCATGCCACTAACAACAAGAGAACAAAATAACAATCTGCACATACCATGCATGTCAAAACCAACTAGGAAATCATACATGCAATCTATTACCTGCAAGTATTATTGTTGAAGCTGCTTGAGCCAACCTTTCCTTGCCTGATCTTTGCTTACTTTCCTTCCTTTGCTTGCTTGATCTTCTTCTCCTCTTGGTGCTCTTGTCCTATCTGAGACTAATTCCGAAAATTAACTGACAAAAGGCTCCAGACTGATGCTCTGAGGTATTTTTATTATTCATGCCTCCAATTTCTTCAATTTTCCATTATTTTCCTTCAATTTGCTCCTCACATGCAACTTGCGACCTTTCACCTCCCTTTTCTCCTATTTTCCTTTATTTTCATAAATAAAATGTCGAAAATACCTTTTTGCCTTTTTTTAATGCCTTAGCCATTACCTTTGCCAATTTTCCTTTAGCCATAAAACACAACAAGTGATTCCCACTAGGATATCTTTTCCCAACATTCAACTCGGAATAAGTGTCCCTTAATCGAAGTCTTATTTTACCTCTATTAACTTTTATTACATGAACTTTTAACCCGGGTTTGTTACACACACTATGAGTTTCAAGGAATGGGGTGAAATTGGAGCATAGTCAATGTCCTCCATTAGTGCTCATTTACTGTAGAACTCTATGAGATCATGGGTGTAGAGGAATGTACGAAAAGATCACAGAATATTTTGTCTTAACAATATATAAAATGTTTTTCAATTCCAACTCTCCCTGCATGTCTAATCGATCTAGAGCATCTTCGCAAGACATTGCAGATTGATTCACCCCAAGAGATGCTACTTCCATTCGAGTATATGGCTCTTATAAGCCACCTCACTAGTTACCAACTTTCACTACAGACAAGGTTATGCTTCAATAGGTGGCATATTAAGTCACCATTTGGCTGACAAAGTCTCTTGTGAGATATAAGAAATCCCCGTGGCTTATTTTCCTTTATATATTGGGGCTTATTGTATGAAAAACTTCAAAGAAGTTGAAGAGGAGGCTGAATATTTGAAGCGCTATAGATTTAGTGAGCTAAACTTTCACAAGTATGATCCCAAGCAAATATTCACTAACCACCGTAAAGCTAACAAATATCATTGGAAATACACTCCTACTATTGATGAGGAAGGAGAAAAGGTGGAGAATTTCTTCAAAGCCTCTAAATCTGTCACCTCAAGTATCTAATGCTTCTCATCATTTCAAACATTTCAATGGCGACTCGTAATAAGGCATAAACCTACAAGAGAGAAGGGTTGCGCTTAAAAGAAAACAAGAACTAGAAGCCAAAAGGGAAAGGTTAAATAAGTAGAAAGAGGAACATGGAGCCAAGAAATAAGAAAAGAAGAAACAAGTAAAAGAGGAGGCCAGGAAGAAACAAGAAGAAGATGAAGCCGGGAGGAAAAGAGAAGAAGATAAGAGGTTAAGAAAGGAAGAATTGAAAAAATAAAAATGATAAAGCAACAAGGAAAAAGATGAAACAAGAGGAATAATTGAGAATAAAGTGACAGGAAGAGGAAAAAATGAAACAAGAAGAAGAATCGAAGAAAAGAGAAGAAGCGGAAATGAAGAAGGGAGAAGATGAAGAGCTAACCAAACATCTTGGAGATGAGTTGTTAGGTAACATGACAGGAGGTGAGATTGTGTTGGATAATTCATAGGATGGGGAGATCATACCACCCATGGATGTTCAACCATCTACTCTACTGCTCAAAATGTAGAAAATATAATGGATGAAGTAAAGAGATTGAATGAAAGTTTGGTAAAGGCACAAGAAGAAATTGACAGGATGGGAGCTATGAAGCAAACTTTTGAAACCATAAGTTATCGTAATAAAAACTTTAGGGTAACAACGCAAGAACCAATCAAATTAGTGGAAGGAATTATAAAACAAGTTTATAAAGGAATGATTTTATTGCACAATACCATTTTTCCACTAACAAGGATACAAAAGGAGTTTAAAGGAAGAGGAATTCTCATAAAGCGAGCATTCTCAGCTACAAAATACCTCTATGAATGGAGTCGAAAGTACATAGATTCCTAGAAGCATTACCAAGATATGACAGAATGAGGAAAAATAGAGACAAAGCAAGGTTTGGGATGACAATGCAATCTCATGTAAAGTTAACCAAGGACATAGCCACGGTACTGCATGCATATCTCTTATGACTCAGTGAATTTGATGCTCTTGTGGAGGAATACAAGATATCCTCCATTGGCATGATGGAAGTGATTAGGCCCAAAGAAGAAGTTTGACAAGAGGTCCATGAGAAATTGGATACAAGGAAGCAAGCAACTATTCAAGATAATTTGGAGCCTACTAAAGAGATAATTGCAAAGCTTATTGTAGGACCAACTATGTTGCACACCGAACTTACCATGTTGGTGTATTCGATACAAATGAACCAAAAAATCCTTTTACTAGATGCCATAGAATGCCAAATGAGGTTTGAGGAGGAGATACCAGAGAACGTCCCACTGATAACAATTGACTACAAAACAAGATACATGGTCTTGACAAGGAACTACATGTAGAAGCCCCTAAACTACCAATTATGCACCTTGTTCCATAATGAAATAATTATTCTCTTGAAATTCCATATATTTTGGTGAATAAGATTATTTTTAATTAAAAATCATGTAGAAGGTTAAAGGTCACATCTTTTTTGTATAAATATACCCTCATGGATAGTTATAATGGACTTTTAGTTTTGGACTTCATTTGAGCATATTGTTTTGATAACTTATAGATACTTTGAGAATTCAAGTGGTATCTTTTTATCTCCACTAATGGATTTCATGGGTACTTCATGTGATAATGTTATTAACATTTCAACTTATTTTGAAAAGCTATTTGCTCCCAAGTAGGCAATTCCATACATGTGTAGTTGAGCATCGCAAGACTGATGGCTTGGTGATTCAATGATATATGTTTATGCTTTCAAGTGTTTGATTTATGAACTATTTTGTTGATTTAAGCATATATTATACCTAGGGTTGTATGCATTTCTTGCTTTCATAATTGTTGTCGATTAAGAACTAATTCGCGATTGATAAACAAATCTTTCTTTTAAATACATGCATTTTAATTGAAGTTTTCTAACACTCTTCTTTGAGATTCGTGTCGCATTATTTGGTTGTTGTTATGCTTGTAGCATCTTATATATAAAATTTTCCATAAAGTTGCTTTAACTTGTATCTGTCAAAAGTTTTGTTTGTTTTCTAACACTTTATGTTCATTCCATCTAAAGCAAATCATAAAGAAACATGGTGGTAGCCAAGTCCACATATCGAATGAGACTCTTATCCCAAACGAAGTAGTGTCTAATTGGGATTTGCACTAGGGACATCCCTTAACTGTTGGTGATAAGTTTTGGCTCGTCAACATAGTTGACTTCCAAAAGGATTCGAGGACCCACTGGAAACAAACATACCCATAGATGTGTTAGAGGATGACATGGTTGTAGTGAAAGTATTCCAACCAAAAGGAAATCCATGATTAGGTATAGCCATACCCTCTACTGATATACCAACACCTATGTGGGGCCCAAGGAACTAGATGAAAAGGAGAAGTTTGACCCTTGGACATTAGACATAGGAATACTAGACATGACTGAACTAGACCCTCCACTCAATGTGAATGGAAATGAGATGGTCGTTGATGTGGAGGCACCCATGGATTCATTGAGTGGAGGGAAATATATCTCGTGAATATTCTACCAGAATGAGGAGAATGAGTTATTGAAGGATATTGGTATGGACAAGACCTATGTTTATAGGGGTAGAGGTAAACATGACACAATAAGTTCCAACATAAAGGTAGTAGCGTTATCCATGAAAAACTCAAGTAAAGTAGTATGCAAAGATCTAGACAAGTCAACACCCCGACTTGATGAGATGGGTTTGGATGTATGGTGATGAGGTGGGAGATTGTGGTCAACCACTCAGTGAACAGATGGTTCAAGCCTATGAGTGTCACCCAAAGTAACCCGAGACAAGGATGTAACTATGGTGGAGTTAAGTCTATGCCTACGGGGAGCAGGACTCACCTCGTAGGGGGCAAGGGCCGCAAGTCTATAAGATTGATGCAAATGAAAATTTGCCACAATGGCGACCAAAGGTGACACAATCGTGAAGAAAGAAAATTTCTAAGGCCATTATAAACAATTAAACAAACAACGCACACTAGAAATATCCTAAGGTAGCAAACCAAAACCAAATTCAAACAAATCCTCCTACAGTTGGAGTTGTTAATCAATGTTCATGCCAAAGATGATGAAATGGTTGGGGAAATTATAACAACTATATGCGTAAGGGCTCCTACACCCAGGACCAAGTTCTCATCACTCAAATATAAAAAATGGAGAATGCCCCATGAGAACCAAGTGAGTCTGGCTGAAATCTACCCTAGGTACAACAGGGACACCCCCCTCGTTGTCACCCTATGATAGTTACTTAAGAATGGACACTAAGGTTACCACTGACAAAAACACATAATGGGGGAACATTCATCAGCTATAACTACACGCAAGGGTAGGGTATCGAGCCAGAAGCCTCCTTAGAGAGATCCCCTAAGTACGTGCAGTTCCCAAATATAACCACCATCAAAACCAAAAAGAGCAGGGTAGATCAACCTGTCGGTCCCATTATAGCCTAGTGCTTGACCCTTATATGAGAAGGGCTTCCTAGGCGCACACCACTGAGATTGGATTTTCACTCCCTATCGCAAGATTTATGTGTGTTTCTTGGTCTTGGGGAAGTTAAATTTTCTCCCTTATCCCAAGACGTTATCCTACCTAGTGTGTGTTTTCTACCATAGAAATAGAAAATATCAAATTAATTTAATTAAATACATTATTTTTAACGAATGTTTGTTAAGTCAAAGGGAATGGATGAAACTGTTATGATGTCGTGACTTGCCAAATTCAAGGAAACCATGCAATGATCATGCAAATGCAACTTTCAATTTCAATGAATTTTAACTAAAATTACGAAGATTTATTTTTCTTTGTCTATTACCATGCACATAGTCCTCACTTCTCTCTCATTCAACACTTTGATATATCAGCCACTTCAGAAAACCAGTTGCATCAGTGTAACAAAAGAAGCTAAAGGAAACAAGTGAAAATCTACTCAAAACCAAAAACCCTAAGTCTACCAATGAGAATGCACTAAGATATGAAAAAGGAATTTACCCAAACAATAAGCATACATGCAGAAAAAACAATATAGGGTTGTCAGTACAATGATGTCGTAGAGGCATATGGTCAACAATCTAGTTGATTGGAATCGAACCCAAGAACGTGGCTTAACCCTAATCAGACTAGCAGATTCACAAGATTGCATGTAAATCCAACAAAAAGAATAGTAACCAAACTTTGAAACTGTGGATCCAAGTTCAGACCCCCATAGGGGCTTATAGAGATGTAAAAAGTTGCTGGAAATTTTGAGTTAAACCCCTCAATTTCTCTAAAATTATGCCTTCAACGCTCTGTCAAAGAAAGAGTTTTGAAACAAAGAGCTAACAACACTTTGTTTCAAAACAACTACTGAAACAATGGACCTTTGAATGCCCTGGTTTGAACTGGGGTTATGAAATAGGGGGGAAAAGGACAGGTCTAGAGTTTTTCTGCATTTAGATTTTGAATCCAAGTTTATATATGGTATAAGGATCATTGTAAAATATAAAGGGACTATAAAAGGCCCATGAAAAGGCAATGACAAAGGTAATACAATTTCTCTCATTGGTACTTTCCTAGTGGAGTTTCCATTTATATTACAGGAAAATTTAACTTACAATAATAAACTACTTTATTCCCAATAGACTTTGCCTAGAGTCTACCTAGAAGGTGTGTGTGTGTGTAAGTGAGGAAGTGATACTAATGTATATAAGTAATCCCAAACATGCACTAGAAATCACAAAGAGAGAGTGAAATGGTTACCTTTTATAGCGAGAAGTGGACTCGGTTGTTGCAGCTATCTTGGGGAAGATATCCTAGAGATCTTGACTCTTATTTCTTCCCTGTAACCTACATACAAAGAGAACAACAATTTGTATTCTCTTGCAATAACAATATCAATGCACATATATGAATTCCAAATCAAAACATACACAATAAAGGGAGACGTGTGAACCAAATCAAATGGGAGGGAAGTTTTTATTACTTTTGCATCAATATCGAATGAAGTACGTAGATGAACTCTTGTAGCTCCTACCTTTGGCCTCCCTCCTAACCTCTATGCTCACTCGAATTGACAACTGCTAGAATAAGTTTATCTCAAAGAGATTTTGACAACATTCCTTTTCCTCCTCTTTGATTAGTGTAGAGCATGGTTTATATAGATTTCCTTAGTGATTAGCCACATTGAACCGACAAACATTCCTAACCATATTATAGGTTATGATTAAACATGACCAAATCAATGTTGATGTGATCAAACTTGACCAAATGAAGTCAAATATTCTAGAACTTGTGCTTTGTTTCTCGATTTATGTGCCAAATGGGTGTTGCTAGGCTTTTGTGCCACCCATAGAAATAGAAAAGGGCATTGATAGGCATAGTGTTTCATTGATTACCCTACATAAGAGCATTGAACCCTCAAACAACCACTTTTTTAGATCCTTTCACAAGCACATTTTGACACTTTGACTTGGCAAGGGTTGTTCCTTTCTCTTAGACCCTAGGGAGTGGCTTTTTGAGTTATAACAATGTCAAAGGTTAGACAACGAAAGAAGATAATATTACAGGCTTAAATATTATCTCAAGACCCTTCCAACAAGGTGTGGCTCACCCCTTAACTCCTCTCAGTTGAGGAAACATGAATTTATCAAGACAAAATTTGAATTTATTTGGCCCTAGTCAAGTCATCCCTCCCATATGAAAGGTCGACCCTATTTTAGGGTTAACATGGCCTATAAATAGGTCATCCCTTCTCCCATTTCGATAAGCAGATTTGGTGAAGCAAGCAAGAGAACTCAAACATGTCTGACCAACATAAGAATAGGTTCATGTCTCATGAACCAAGGAGCAAAACAAGGTTGAAGGAAGTCATTTTTAAGAAGGTTTTTTTGTTATGGTTAGGGTTGTTTTTTGCAGCTCAGTATTGGTTAATTTATTTGAAGCAATTGTGGAAGAAACTCAACCTCTTTCTCAAAATATTTCTGCCTTAACGCTTATGTTTTTCAGCCTTGTGGCAGGCCCAATTTTGGCTTTGAGCCTTCTATTTTTCAACCCTGTAGCGTTATTTTGGCCTTGAGCTCTATGTATTTCAACCTTGTGGTAGGCCTTATTTTAGCCTTAGGTAGGCCTCTGTATTTCAGCCCTAAGATAGAATTCTAAGGTAGCATGTATTCGACCCTGAAATAGACCTTTAACGCTGCCATCTTTTCAACCACGTGACACCTCTACATTTGACTTGTTTTAGATGTAACTTGATGTCATTTGATACTATTATGGAGAAGTGCTCAAAGAAGTTTTGGAGTAGTATTTTGAAGGATTTTTGGAGCAACATTTGATACCTATTTTGAAGGAGTTATGGAGCAATCCTTTGAAGGAGTCTTGGAGCAGACTTTAATGCCTATTTTGAAGAAGCTTTGGAGCAGATTTTGAAGCCTATACAGAAGGAATCTTGGAGCAATTATCCGATCTATTTGGAGCCTATCTTGAATCCATTCTTTGAAGAAGTGTTGGAGCAGTTTTTCACATTAGTCTTGAAGTCTATTTTGAAGCAATTCATTAGGCGGGTGTTTGAAGAGGATTGGTGTCCTCAATTTTTGCGAAGTTGGTGCCTGGACTTATTAAATGGGATTGGTGTCCTCATTTCTAGGTTGCTGCCTTGGTTTGTGAAAAGGATTGGTGTCCTTATTTGGTGTCCTTATTGGTGTCCTTATTTGGTTTGTGAATAGGATTAGTGTTCTCATTATTGTATTTTTTTATAACCAGAATGAGTATAGATTTGTATTAAAAATTCACACTTGTTCGCAACAAAATTAGGGATTTACAATAGTTTATCCATGCTTCAACACGTTGGTAATGATTTCTTTGTCCATCTAGACAATTATGGTAGATATGGCAATCCCGCCTACAAAAGTTTCCCATTATGGGGTATTTACAACTATAACTTTGACAAAATTGAGATAAAAGGTATGTACATTTACAGTTCATCATGCTGATGAAAACATAAGAATAAGACAGAGGTGATTAGATGTCCATTGGAGCTGGGCAGTTTAGATCCAGGTCAGGAGAAGCATCTTCTAAGCCTTTGGAATTCTCCTGATCTCTCACGCCCTCCATGTTTTCCTCCATACCTTCCTCCATGGTTTCCACTTTGATCTTCAGATTTTCCAGTTGATGGCACAGTGCATCCACCTCGTCCTCCAATTGCTTGATTCGTTCCTGTTTCTCGAGCTTTCGTTCCTGCATAGTCATGTTCTCATGCATTTTCTAGTGCTTGCTATGTTGGAGTTTGGTCAAGGCCTCTCACAGGTCCCAATGGTCCTGTACACAAGTGAGACAAGAAGGTCTATTTCTACCACCCGACCCCGAGACACTGGCCCTCTGCCCTCCAAACCTTGCCCTGTGGCTTCCCCATGTGCCTGACCAAGAATTGGCATTTGTACCCTGCATGTTGGCTTCCAAAACTTCACTTTTTAACAGGCTCTAGTAATTGTCATTGCTTTCCACGTTCTCCTACAGCTAGGCACCCTCGTTAATCCTCTAGAGACTACCCTATTCCTAGGCTGGTATGTGCCTCCCAACCTCACTCCAACTTAAATTCTCCTCCCACTTCAGGAGAGAAGTAAGAACCCACCTAATGTCCAAACTCCAAAATGCCTGCAAATACTCAAACCTTCTAGCACCCGCGACCCCTCAATTATACTCAAAGTTTGATTAATTTCCCTTAAAACCTCAAATGGATAGACCTTCAGTCCCTCATGCTGACTTTTAACAACATAAAGCCCTACCTCTATGACACAGTAACTAATAATCAACAACCTTGACTGTAGCCCCCAGGCTTTTGCAGAGGCCACCATCCCACATTCAAACCTTAAAACATACAAATTCCACATATAGTTTTGGTTTTTAAAACTATTGCCTGGTCGAGAGATGATGTAGAGATGAGCAAGGAGGTTGATGTAATCGAGATCCCATGAGTACTCCATCATAACTCTACCATGCTCCATTAAATTCCCACCAAGCTCATGATCGCTATCAACCATCCCAACTATTCTCCCACAAGCGAGCCCGACTTCACTGAGAACCTGAATTAATTTTTGCTCTGTAATTCTTAATTCTCTACAGACGCCTAAGGTGATGCACCACCCAATTCTCCAAGAACTAGGGAAAGAACAACGAAACCGCACGTTATGACTTAGCTTGGAATGGTTGTGGTACTAAAATGCCATATGATGCCACATCTCGTTTGAGTGAGATTTTCTAGCTTGCCATGAGTCTTCATGACTGGCTGGAACTCGTAGAGGATGATGCGACAGGGGGAGGAGGATACTAGGGTGATGAATAATTCGTGGAGGGGCATAAGAGAAGGGGCCATAGGGGGGGAAGGGGAGTGCAATGGAGGAAGGGAGGGAAATGGGAAATAAAGGAAAGGGAGGCGGGGGGGGGGAGGGGGAGGGGAAGTAGAGGGGAGGGAGGGAGAAGGAGAGGAGGAAGCGGCAAGGGGAGAGCTAGGGGGAAGATGGAGGGGAATCATATCTTAATGATATGATAAATCTGGCTTTTCAAATTTCTTAGCATTCCTTTGAGACTTCAATAACCTACAAATGTCTCTCTTCATTTTCTTAAGGAATATTTGTTGTGCCCACGACATTGTTTATTACACATTTTTCCTCCTCTAGATGGCAT
>APFE031729592.1:129503-156944 GCA_000404065.3 Pinus taeda | reverse complement strand
TGAAATTCTCTCCAACTTTTCCTGTATTTATATCCATCAATGAGGGTGTGTGACACATCTGTTGGCATGTGAGCCTACATGACAAAACTGGCTGACCTTGCACATATAATTTATTAAGAATAATAAATTCAAAATATAAGTTCTGCTCATCGGATTAAGACTATTTTTATATGGATTTTACACCTCTCAGAAAGAGGAATCCAATAAAAATATTAGCCTCTTAATCTGAGCATCAGAACATGGAGTTTGGACCTAGTTGTCCAAATTTAACACTGACCAAGAATTGGCATTTGTACCCTGCATGTTGGCTTCCAAAACTTCACTTTTTAACAGGCTCTAGTAATTGTCATTGCTTTCCACGTTCTCCTACAGCTAGGCACCCTCGTTAATCCTCTAGAGACTACCCTATTCCTAGGCTGGTATGTGCCTCCCAACCTCACTCCAACTTAAATTCTCCTCCCACTTCAGGAGAGAAGTAAGAACCCACCTAATGTCCAAACTCCAAAATGCCTGCAAATACTCAAACCTTCTAGCACCCGCGACCCCTCAATTATACTCAAAGTTTGATTAATTTCCCTTAAAACCTCAAATGGATAGACCTTCAGTCCCTCATGCTGACTTTTAACAACATAAAGCCCTACCTCTATGACACAGTAACTAATAATCAACAACCTTGACTGTAGCCCCCAGGCTTTTGCAGAGGCCACCATCCCACATTCAAACCTTAAAACATACAAATTCCACATATAGTTTTGGTTTTTAAAACTATTGCCTGGTCGAGAGATGATGTAGAGATGAGCAAGGAGGTTGATGTAATCGAGATCCCATGAGTACTCCATCATAACTCTACCATGCTCCATTAAATTCCCACCAAGCTCATGATCGCTATCAACCATCCCAACTATTCTCCCACAAGCGAGCCCGACTTCACTGAGAACCTGAATTAATTTTTGCTCTGTAATTCTTAATTCTCTACAGACGCCTAAGGTGATGCACCACCCAATTCTCCAAGAACTAGGGAAAGAACAACGAAACCGCACGTTATGACTTAGCTTGGAATGGTTGTGGTACTAAAATGCCATATGATGCCACATCTCGTTTGAGTGAGATTTTCTAGCTTGCCATGAGTCTTCATGACTGGCTGGAACTCGTAGAGGATGATGCGACAGGGGGAGGAGGATACTAGGGTGATGAATAATTCGTGGAGGGGCATAAGAGAAGGGGCCATAGGGGGGGAAGGGGAGTGCAATGAGGAGGGGAGGGGGAATGGGAAATAAAGGAAGGGAGGCGGGGGGGAGGGGGGGAGGGAAGTAGAGGGGGGAGGAGAGGGAGGAGGAGGAAGCGGCAGGCAAGGGGAGAGCTAGGGGGAAGATGGAGGGGAATCATATCTTAATGATATGATAAATCTGGCTTTTCAAATTTCTTAGCATTCCTTTGAGACTTCAATAACCTACAAATGTCTCTCTTCATTTTCTTAAGGAATATTTGTTGTGCCCACGACATTGTTTATTACACATTTTTCCTCCTCTAGATGGCATGCCTTATTAGCCTTTCTATCGGCTTCTTGGTTATTTCCCCTCAAGGCATGGTGGAATGACACCGATTCGAAAGTAGGGAATAGGTTCTGGGCTCTCTTAATGATTTGGTTCAGGTTAGCCATCATAGCATTTGAAGTGTTAATCATATGCCTTATAATTATCATGGAATCGCCTAACACCTTAATCTTTTTTATCCCATTTCTTTATGCCAGGATTAGTCCCAGGAGCATACCATACGCTTCTACTTGGTTATTTGTCTTCCGGCCAAGCCCCCATGCATATCTAAATTCATTGATTCCTTCGAGATTAATGAGAGTGCCCCCCCCCCCGCCCTCCTACCACCCCATTCATTATTGTATTTCAAGCTACAATTATCCAATCAATTTTTTTCATAATTCTTGTGTCATGGCATTGCTTATGCTTCTCTTTTGTAAAATAATTTTAATTGGAAAAAATTTAACAATTGGATGAGATATTGATTCATCCCCCCTCTTAGTTTTTCTAACAATATGCAGGCAAAGATGGGTGTACTCTTAACAAATTTTGTGATTTCGCTCTGGCTTTCAAGGTAGTCTGACAATTTCTTTTATCCAAGTATCTTGGTAACAATAAAAACATATTGCATCAATTTAAGATACAAACTATTTCCTTATCATTGATTTTTAAGACCCAATGAAGTAATTTGTTGCTTCATTTTCAAAGAGAATAAAAACATGTATTGTTATTGCCTTTTGCAATTATAATAAATTTACAGGAAAACTAATGTATGAAGTGAAAAATAACAAAGTTTCTAAATAGAAAACAACAAATTAATGCATGAGAGCAATTCCTACCATATGACAATTGTTAGATTGCAGAATGAGCTTATTGATGTTAAGTCGCTTTTGAAGGGGGCTTAAGAGGATTCAAAGGCATCCAAGTAGAAACCATGAAAGCTTTAGGAGGATTAAAATGGATTGTGATGCTAGATTGTTGTTTTCATACCATTCTTTTAAGTTGTAGAACGGAAGACTAAGAAATCTGCAACCAGCTAGAGAGCCCAATCTCCCAAAGGTCTAGATGTCTAATTTCTTATTGCCAAATCACTTCTTTCATTTCATTCTTGAGTTTTTTTTTTTTAGAAAAGAAGATTGAGAAAATTGCAACAAGCTAAGGAGCCCAATTTCTTAAAAATCTAAATGTCTAATTTCTAAATGAATTGTGAATTATTAATGCAAGCAAATAAAAGATGAGAGGTGGTGTAAGTGAGGTGTAAGGACACAGGGATAATATGTGCCTAACAAGTAATCATCAAGAATATGCCTAACAAGTAATCATCAAGAAGCATCGGAAGTGTTAGCTCTTTAAAAATATGGATATTAAACTTTGAATGTGCACTTAATAAAAAAAATGAAAATATTAAAACTCTCGAAATTTTGGTAACTTGGCCAAATTGTGCGACACCAAAAAACTTTAGATAAAAAGTTTTTTTTTGGATATCAATACTCCTTTAAGCTTTGGATAAGGCAGCTAAACGACTAAAAACTAGAAAACTTTAGATAAAAAAAATTTCTCCTTTCTTCAATACTCTTTTTAAACTTTGGATAAAGCAACTAAACTCACAATAAAACCTCAAATCAAACAAAAATATTTTCCAAGTTAATACATTAGTTAATGTATAATTTTCAAAGTCGTGAACTGTCTAACAATCACTATAGTCCCTGCGTTGCAACTAATAAGTAGTTTTAATTGAATTGATTTGAAATATCAACATTTATAATAACAAGTGATAATCATTAAAATCCATAAGATGGATATTTTACGTTTAATTTACTAGTTTCTTTCTTTTGTAAGCTATTGTTTAGCTTGCATTCATATTGCACATGTACTAACACAAGTTGGATGTAAGCTAGACACATAAAATATAAGGCACAAAACATCAAAATTAACTGGATATTAGATAGGGACTTACTATTTTATAGTTTTCTTTATTATGATTATTTAATTAATTATGAGTGAGATTATGTTTTGAATCGAATGAATTTTTAATGTGAGTGTGTTGCTATTTTATTCGGGAATTGTTTTTAGTGCGATTTTTTGGAAGCTTTTATGGTGGGTTTTTCTGGTTAAATTTTTCTAAAATCTAACAGGAATTTATTGAAATCGCAAGATTAATGGGTAATCCTGTGAAATCGAAGTGCCCAAGGGATTTTCCAGGGTGTTGAATCCATATATACAGTAAAAAAAACTACTTTAAATAACACAAATCAAGATTTCACTCAATTTTTTCCATCAGAATCCGGCATTGGAAAGTCCAAAAAATCGCACTAAAGACAACTCCCTTTGTTCATTATGCTCGGAAGTTTAAACTATGATATTTTATGTTAGAATGTTAAAAGTGGATTCTTTATATTAATATCAAAATATTTATTTTTTATTTTGATTTTTTTTTAAATTTAATATTATAGAGTTAGTGATTTAGATATTATTATTATTATTTCATGTTTTTAATGGAAAGTAAAGAATATGAATTATTTTTAAAAATGTAACTAAATTTGCAATAAATTTATATTACGATAGGCTTTCTACTTCAACAAAACATAATATCTTATTGCTTTGGAGTTATTTATGAGTGTTAGTAATGGGGAATTTTCCAAAACTAATTCTAAGAAGGAAATTTCATCTTTCATGAGTTGCATTCTTTGTAATCCAAGTTTAATATGCTCCACTAAGTGTTGGTGGGGAGGAGTTTGCTTTTGGTGTTCTTGGTCACAAATATCCATGGTTGCCATCTTCAATTTGCAATAGAAGTGTTAAGCAATTCTCGCTAATCGAGGAAGAGTTTGAAATAGAGTGAAATTCTTACACAAGATAAGCTTCAAGTATTTATTTTCCACTTTTAGAGACAAAATTATATGGTGTTAATTGAACAAAAATTTCTATGACAACTTTGTTTGTTATGGCTCCCTTGTGTTGATGGAAAGAATTGTCTTCCAATGCCACGATCTGAGCAAACAAATCCTTCACCCTGTTGTCTAGTTTTATAGTATTGTCTTCATGCCTCGCCAAAGCTTGTCTCGTCTCTATGAGTTCCATGTAATCCATCACTATATAGTAGTTAAAGTTTTTTTTCCATGTAATCTATCACTATATAGTAGTTGGAGTTTTTTTCCATGTAATCCATCATTATATAGTAATTAGAGTTAAAGGAACTCAAGCCCCATGTTCTATATAGTTGCTAAAAGTTATGAACATAGTTACCAATCAAACGAGAAAATTACATAGTACTCGTTTTTTTTAGGTAGCAAAAAATCACCAAATTTTGAAAAGTGGTGATTCATAATACACTTTATTTTTTAGCATATTTTTAGTACTTTAAATTTTCTTATGTACTAAGTATGAACATCTTTTTTTTAAATGTTAGTGATTTTCACGCCGATTTTGAAAGTGTTGATGCATCATCAACTCTTTTTTTTAAAGAGTTGATTTTTGACACTTTCAATTTTCTAATGTCTTCTCTTCCCATAAGATTTTTTTTAAGTGCATTTATATATTTGTGTGTCTTCATTTTTCTTTTCAATTTTTTTTTGTAATGAAATTTTAATTTTTTCGCATAATTAAAAAAAAATGGTAAATATTTTAAAGTTAGTATTTTCTATATTTTTATGTAATGTTAATTAATATTTCAATGGACATTAAATAATTGTCGCTAAAACCAATAGTTTTAAACATTTGACAAAAAACACACATTTTCAATATAAATATAATGAAAAAATACACATTTTCAAAGTCTCTGTCAAAAATAACATGTCAAATAAGCAATTTTTATGGGAAAAATCTAATAAAAAAACTTTAAAAAATAGCATTTTTTATGAATTTTATGTTAAAAAAATAATAGTAATCACTCATTTTTTACAAAAAAAAAAATGATTCACATAAAAATTAAAGTGAAAATCAAATAATACAAATATTGAACATATAACAACAATAATTAAATGACCATTCTTCTCATAAAATCTCAAAGTCAAAATATTACAAGTAAAACTAATGAAGATCTCTCAAAATTGAGCTTTATTTGCAATCATAAATTAAATGTCATCAACAATATCATATAATTCATGTTCATCATCTTCTTCAACTTCATTATTTTCTTTTTCCACAATATTTTCTGCTTGAGTTCCCTCATTTTCCTCTTCTAATGGATCTTTCATGTTTGCAAATCTCCCAAAGTGTCATTTTCCAATCATTCCATATAATGGTGATTGAGGTTCCTTTGCCTTTTTTGCCACACATGATTCATTAAAATCTCATTTCCTCAAACCAACTTCTTGCATTGCTTCTAGAAGAAATTGAAGAGCATTAAATCTTCGTTGAATAAAATTGTATTGTAGGGGTCTCTTTCAATCACAATGCAATTTTTTCTTTTTTTGTAGGCAACATGCTAGTGTTGTACCTAATCATCAAGCACAAAAACAATAAGTAAGTACATTAGTGTAGATATATATATTATATATATATATATATATATATATATATATATATATATATATTAATTTAAAATTCAATTTTATATAATAAAACTTACCTAAACGTGAAATCAATTCAAACCCAATCTCTTTCATTTGAACATAAATTTATAAGATAGTTAATCAATGCTTGCGGTTTTTAATAAATGTTAACTATCTCTCCTTTTGCATCTTTATCCTCATATGTTAACTTTTTTACTACAACATCATGAACCAATACTTGGCTATGACTATTTCCATCTACTTGGTTTAGAAAAATAGACTTATAGCTATCATCTTTTGCCCAACATTCAACATGGATGAACTGACAATCACTTGTTATTGGTCGATCTCTAGAATAAATAAGATTTGACTTTTGTCCATAACACGACATAATAAAAGTTCAATTAACTTGTACATATTTTTTTAACATTAATCAAACATACAATTTCAATGTCTTACCATGTAAGTTGCATCCTTGAATTTGATTTTCCCTTGAATTTTGTTAATAACATTGCAAATTGTGTGTCTGAATGAAATGTCACAAATCTCCAAAGCAGTGATGTTGTGACTCCTTGAAAGCCCATAACCACTTTATTAAAAGCTTGATAAATGTAAGGCTCACTATCATATCCAATGTCTCGGAAATTGAAACGATGAAGAATGTTTACAATAACGAGGGCATATTCCCTTTAGGTATGAGTTTTGCAATGTCTTCACAATCACATTGTATTATTTGATATTGGATATTGTCCAGCTTATTCCAAATGAAATGAGTAAGAGTAGGATCAAGTTCAACATTCCTAAGACGTTGTTTTCTCAACCTTTCCAACTTAATTTTTTCAATGAAGTTTTTGAAAGTATTTGGTACTCCATTTGCATCCTTCTTTGACATCTTTAATGAAATAAACAAGTATAAGTATAAGTAATAAAATGAAATAAAATTATATGAATAAAATGAATGTAAAAATCAACATACATTTTTGAACGCAAGATAAAAATCTTTAAGTGTTGTTGTAAAACTTGATTCTAGGTAGTTGAGTACAACATCATTCCAACTCTTTTCATTCAATATTTTAACTATATGGTTTTGTATTTTCATATAAATCTTATGATTTAATAACTAAAGTAAAAATTGTTAATATAGTAATATGTGTAACGAATAATACCAAAAACAATATGTTATATTTAAAGGAAAATTATAATTCAAGAAAAAAATGAAAATAAATCAACAAACTTACTTTTGAAATTCCAAGCACATTTCCTCCAATGACAATTCACTTGACTTCACATGACATAATATTGATTTGACTAGTTTGTCATCCTTCACTCCTTGCAATGTTCTCCAAGGTGTGAAAGTCATATCATGTGAAAGCTATTTCATTTCAGGACCTGTCTTACTGTTAGTATATATTATAGGTTTAGACTTTTTAACCTTCTGATTTTTTGTGGCAATATTCTCCCACATGTCGAAAATGTCATCAAACAATGCCCATATCTCCCTTATTCTAAATGCCAACTGAAAAATGTTATCTACGCCTATGAATAGTTTTGAATTTACTTTTCCACATTTTGATTTGATTCTACCCTCAATTTGATAACATGTTTCCATACAACATTCCTTCTGAAAGCTTAAACTGACGTTTTGTTTTATCCCCACCACATTTTTCTACAAATTCATTATGAATAAATCTGACCCTTTGGATGAAAGTCATAGACATTCTATACTCATTATCTGCATTATGATCCCATGCCAATAACTTTGCCTTTCTTTCTGTTAAACCAACACAAATGATGCATTCCATTGTTTCAAAAAGATAGTTTCTGGGATATTCTTCTATCAATTGTTGGTCTCTACTGAATGGTTCCCTCCAATTACATAATATCTATAGTCAAAACATTGTGTCCTATCAAATGCCTCTTTATTGGGAACTTAATTTGGATCAACAAGAACCACATAATCCACATGTGCATATGGATTGTACATGAACAATGTTTTCAAATTATGGACATGTAGGTGATGTGCCCTTCTAATTTGATATTGAGATTGTCCTTCATCTAACCTATAGAATTGGGTGACATTAAGCTCAAACATTTTACCACCATTAATTAATTTATTCTTCCTTAAGTGATTCTGAATGGCATTTTGTTTTGTTTTCATAATGCCATCCTTTAAATCAACAACTAATGTTATGCTTTCTTTGTTGCTTTTAGAACTTTCACTTTGTTCTTTACTGTTGATTATGATTTTAACAAATTCACCAATTTTTTATTTCTTCTTCCTAGTTAACATATCTTCTTCTACATAGATAATCTGCTCATCATCAAGTAGAAGAGAGACATCCATGGACATTTTTCTTTTTAGTGTGTTATTTTTTTCTCCTTTTCAACAAAAATTCTAACCTCCTCCTCACTAATGGAAACATATTTTGAGCTTCAGCTTTAGTTACAACTACCACATCTTCAAAAGAAACATGTTTACCTTTGTTAGATTGACCCACCGTATGGATTCTTTGTTTATCCCCTATATGTACCATTGCAATGTCATGGAAACTGCTAATCACATTCATAATATTTGGCTCTACATAATAAATACCCTCTAACATCATTGAAAGACTCTCAGCAAAATTCTATCAAAGAAAATACAATGTGTCAATGATCAATCATTTATAAAAAAAAATTAATGATCCTTATAATAATACATAACACATCAATATAAATAAGCATGCTTACAATGTTATTTGAAATGTTGGATGAGATTTCTTCACACAATGGTGTAGATTCTTCATCTGTGTCATACTTGACCTTTGAGAGATGATATCTAACATTTTCATGTGACTTGGGCAATTTTGCAAGAACATAAACAATGTTTGAATTTGACACCAAACGTATGTCTCGTACTCTACCTATCACCTCATACGGTTCACCCATGTAAATCATACCACAATATAGATAGAGATGTGTACTATCATCATCTTTTACATACCATGTAAAATTTGTTTTATTTATTTCTTGTGAATTCATCAATTCAAAAATACTTTTTGGTGTACTTGATAGGCAAGTTGGTCGAATTTTATGATGTTTCTCAATTCGGGTATGTTCGACAGTCTTCATAGCATGTCCACCTACAACTTTAGATGATGGAATTGTTGTCTTTATTCCAAACATATTCACAAAAACATTCCTTGATGATATCTTCGTGAAAAAACAAATATATATATATATATATATATATATATATATTATATATATATATAAAATAAATATAAGAATTCACACTATATTGTTATTTAAATATTAAAAAATTGTTAAATTATATATATTTTTAAAATTGGTTATAAAATCTATATTTAAAAATTGTTATTAAATTATATATAATTTTTAAAAAATGGTTATAAAACTCTATATTACAATTTATTAGAAAATATATTATATACAATTTTATATATTATAATTTTGAAATTATTAAAAAAATATTAAATATAAATTTTAAAAAATTGACTTTTTTTTAAAAATGATTTAATATTGACACTCTTATAAAATACTATTATAATTAAATTTTAAATTATTAAAATCAATATTATAATTATATATTATATAATAAAAAAATATTATATAGAAAATAATATTTAATATTTAATATATAAAATTATTTTCATATATATTAATTTTATTTTAAAATTAAATTATTTCTTTTATTTTTATTTTTAATATTATATTTTAAAATATTCATGCCATCCTCACTTGAAGGAAATTCCTTCACTACCAACATTTGCGTTTTTGAAATCCTGACTCAAATGAAATTCTTCACCATCTTCATCCCTGCTTTTGAAAACCTCCCTTGGAGGATTCAATTCGTCGTCACCATGACTACCTTTGAAACACTCACTTATAGAAAATGCATTATTCATATGTGTGCCCCTAAGGTTATCATTTGCAAGAAACTCTTCATCCTCCCCTTCATGACTGGTGCTTGCATAATCCTTACGATTATGACTGGGTGGAAAATATGACTCTCTATTCGTAGTCAAATTATCATTTGCACAAAATTCTTCATCCTCCCCTTCATCAATGGTGGTCTCATAATCCTTGGGACTAGGAATAAGTGGAAACTTTGAATTTCTATTTAATGGAAATTCTTCATCCTCCCCTTCGTCAGTGGTGCTCTCATAATCCTTAGGATTAGGACTAAGTGGAAAATTTGAATCTCTATTTACTGGAAAGCGTTTATCCTCGCTCTCCCCTTCATCAGTGGTACTTTCATAATCCTTAGGATTAGGAATATGTGGAAACTTTGACTAGCGGCCAAAGGGCCGCAGGCTAATTCCGGGCCAAAGGGCACGCAACCCCCCTTTGCCCCACCGGATGTCCGACCAACGGCCAAAGGGGGAATTTTTTTTTTTTTTTACCTAATATTTTTGTTTTTAAAAAATGCTTAACAAAAAAAACTCTAAATAATTTTTTTTTTAATTAAATTTAACTTTGAACAAAAATATTTTTCAAAAGATAGATTTTAATTAAAAAAAATCAATTTAAAAAAATATATATATTATATATATATATATATATATATATATATAACCACATAAAAAAACTCTTTTTTAGAATATATATATATATATATATATATATATATATATATATATATATTCCTAAAAAAGAGTTTTTTTATGTGGTTTTTCCCATAGAAACACAAAATTTTCCCAAATTCATGTATAAATAGTCGAAATAGAAAGAAAACTAACTTTTAAAATGCGTAAAGCTCCTATTGAATGTGTTATCGATGATAATGCAGCTCCTCTGTAAAATCGCTCCAAACTTTTTAACAAGACCTAGAAGACTTGATGTGATGTGATGAATAAAAACAATGAATTTTATTTTCTGGCAATGATTGTGGGGTTGCTTTAGCATTTCTTGAATGTGGGATTAAGCTTAAATAATAATAATAATAAATAAATAAATTATAGTTAATATTATAGTTTTATGTTAGTTTTAATTCATTATGGGATAAAATTATTTTTGTTACATAGTCAATGTTAAATAGTTTAAATAGAAAAATTATTTTGGGTTTCTATCAATATTTTGAACAGAAACTAGGGTGAATTTTTTCAAAACCAAAAGTTTAGTAATATTTTTTCAAGTAAATTATAGATGTAAATTTTAGAGGGAAATATTTCAAAACGAAATTTTTGCAATGAAAATTTTCAATGAAAGTTTTTGGGGGGGAAATTTGGAGAGAAATTTTTCGGCGAAAAAAATTGTGGGGAAACTTTAAAGGGAAATTTTCAATCTCTAAGCTATAATTTTTTTTTGGGAGAGAGTGCATTTGTATCATTCGACATCTTCTGGTTGAAGGTCATGGATTCTTCTGATAGTGAAGTTTTTCTTTCTTTAGCATCGACATCTTTGTCATGCAACAACTCTATTAATTTTGATGAATGTAATAGGAATTATTTTACTATGAATAGAGAGACAAATTTTGCACTTGGTCTTAATCTTAAGGATGATGAGAGCAGCATTGATAAAGGGCAGCAAAAAGAATTTTCTGTGAATAGAGATTCATTTTTTCCACTTCCTCCAAATCCTAAGGATCATGAGAGCACCACTAATGAAAGGGGGGATGAAGAATTTCCAGAGTCAAAGTTTCCACATAGTCCTAATCCTAAGGTTTATGAGAGCATCATTGATGAAGGGGGGAATAAACAATTTTCAGAGTCAAAGTTTCCACTTCCTCCTAATCCTAAGGATTATGAGAGCGCCACTGATGAAGGGGGGGATGAAGAATTTGCAAAGTCAATAGTCTCCACTAAGTCCTAATCCTAAGTATTATGAGAGCACCACTAATGAAAGGGGGATGAAGAATTTTCAGAGTCAAAGTTTCCACTTCCTCCTAATCCTAAGGATTATGAGAGAACCACTGATGAAGGGAGGGGGTGAATAATTTGCAAAGTAAAAGTTTGCACATAGTCCTAATCTTAAGGATTATGAGAGCACCACTTATGAAGGGGGGGATGAAGAATTTGCAGAGTCAAAGTTTCCATATAGTCTTGATCCTAAGGATTATGATAGCACCACTAATGAAGGGAGGGATGAAGAATTTGCAGAGTCAAAATTTCCACATATTCCTAATCCTAAGGATTATGAGAGCACCATTGATGAAGTGGGGGATGAAGAATTTGCAGAGTCAAAGTTTCCACATATTCCTAATCTTAAGGATTATGAGAGTACCACTAATAAAGGGGAGGGCAAGGATGAACACTTTCCAATAAATAGAGATTCAAATTTTCCACTTAGTCCTAATCCTAAGGATTATGAGAGCACCACTAACGAAGGGGAGGATGAAGAATTTCCATTAAATAGAAATTCAAAGTTTCCACTTATTCCTAATCCAAAGGATTATGAGACCACCATTGATGAAGGGAAGGATGAAGAATTTTGTGTAAATGATAATTTGGCTATGAAGAGAGAGTCATATTTTCCACTTAGTCATAATCCTAAGGATTATTCAAGCACCAATGATGAAGGGGAGGATGAAGAGTTTCTTGCAAATGATAATCTTAGAGGCACAAATATGAATAATGCATTTTCTCTAAGTGAGTGTTTAAAAGGTATTCATGGTGATGACAAATTGAATCCTCCAAGGGAGGTTTTCAAAAGCAGGGATGAAGATGGTGAAGAATTTCATCTGAGTCAGGATTTCAAAAGTGCAAATGTTGGTAGTGAAGAATTTCCTTCAAGTGAGGATGGTAATGAATATTTTCCAAGCAATGATGGTGGTGAATTTTCTAACTATGTTCATCAGTATAATATTCCTCCTAATGATGATGAAAATTCTTTTGTAGAGAATAATGAAATGAGGGAGACGTTGCAAGCAAATATTGTATCTAAGAGTAGGAGTAGGCCTTTTCATATCAATCCGAAATATTCCAGTTATACAAGGGTTGGGACATAATATCTCACAAGTAGAAGTTCTATCAGTGATCTGATTTCAAGTGAATGTTGTCGAAAAGATTGCTTGAAACGTATGGATTTCAAATTTGCTTTGAAGCAAAGGAAGAAATATTTGTCAATGAATAAAACGTGAAAAAATCATTTTTAGTGGGTTGTACACAATCTACAATGGCAAGCTATGATTATCATATTGGGAATGTATTGATGTGTAGAAAGGCTTTCAAAATGTTGCATTCAATTGGTAATTTTTGTTTGTCAAGAATCCAAGAAAGACTGGAAAAAGATGCTACATATTATTCAGAAGTACGTTATCAAAGAGAGGTTGGACCATCAACAATTACTGCAATGTCATGGATGAAAGACTTGTTTTCAAAGCATGGAGAGTGTGTCCAAATAAAAACACAATTGTTACACAAAAACTTGTCACCATGACTTTCTACAGTTTGTGTGAGTCCATCACCACTCATACATACCTCCTTTGCAAGTCTTAAGCCTCAGCTCTTCATGTCAAGCCTTGAAAATGGGAGAAAGACCTTAAAAATATCTTAAATCCTCGTTTCGCACTTTCTCCTAGCATTGCCTGCGGTACTGCACCTAATGGTCATGTCCCCTGTGAACTTGACCGCTCTGTATGTTAAGTGATGGGTGCGAACCCCTATAAAAGTTAAAAAGGCGTGAGTTCGCTCTTAAAAACTCACCTTGGGTCACTTCTGGATGCTTCTAGAAGGAATATTATGCTGGCAAGTCTGCTCCACCTTGGTTCATCCATTCCATAACTAAGGGAGCTAACTCCATGATATGAGGTGCTTATCCCATTGAAGCAGGAACTTATCCTTTCAATGGTGGACCTGCAACTTCCTCCATTTGCACTATAAATTCAGGCATTGGGCTGGTTGTAGGAGAGGTTGAAAGCTGAAGATTCTTGAGGGTAAATGCTGCTGGAAATTAGACTTCCTTTTTGAGCTTGTGAGAGGAGAGATTACATACCTTTCATTTCATTTGGGAAGTGAGTGAGGCTTGTCAAAGTAGAGGAGATTCCTGCTGGACCTTGGAAAGAGCTTGTACAACATCAAGGCAAAGGTTGTAAGGTTCTTTTATTCATAAAGTTAATACAATCAAGTTTATTTTTCTCAATGAACTGCCCTTAATGGTTTATTTTATGAGCTCCTTGATCTTCATAATGAACATGTTTTATTATATTATCTATGCAGGTGTTCTTTGATGTGTGTTTGTTTGTGTATGCAGGTTATTAAAAGGGAACTTCTTGAAGCTGTTGGAACAAAGTTGCCACAAACAAGCATTGGACCGAGGTAGGGTCTATTACACCTCTTAGTTTTCATTTATGAATTGAAACATGTTTAGAGAAAAGTAGATTTGCTTGTGCTGCTTGTTGCTAGATATCATTTGATACTAGGGAGATCGGTCTTGTCCGCAAGAATGATTTATCTGGCCAAAAAATTGGCGACTCCGCTGGGGAACGGTTTTGGTTTTTAATTTGTCTTTGCTTTGACTTAAGAAACTTGAGTTTTTGTTTCTGATTTTGCATTGATGTGTGTGGGATTGGGTACTTGTTAGATCCTAGTTTGATTTTTATTTTTCGGATTTTTGGAAGAGGACTGCACCTTCTGCGTTAGGTACAGTGCGGACCAGTCCGCACTGTTACAATATAACACAAAGCGGTACCGCACCTGGTTCTACTGGGAGCCTGCGGACCCTGTCAAAATTTTGAAAAACCTAAGATCCTTCCACCCAGTTAGGTTTAGTTTTTGTCCATAGCTATTAGTTTATGCCCAGATCTGCACTTGTCTTGACAAAAGTTCCTTGTGAGTTAGTTTTCATTGGCATTCTCGTTTGAAGTGATTTTCTAGAAGTTTTGCCTGTTGGATTGATTTTTGCTTGGTCTTCGTAATAGCTCAGATATTGGAAGCCTTAGAGCCTTAGATCACCCTAGTATCTCTGGTCTTCTTGTTGAGTTTGACTAGTTTATGAAATTTATCCTTGAAGAGAGCTAGATCCCATTTTTCTCTTTTGCAAAACTTTGATTAAACTTGATTGAGAGTTTCAAATTTCATTTTTTATTAAAACATAATTGGGTGTTTTTGATTAGTTTGTTGATCTGAACAAATTGATCCTTAGTTAGCTGAAAAACTAAGTTGAGCATCCTCAAAAACATTTCAAGTTTCTTTTCAATCCATTTTTTTTAGATCTCAAGATTAGATTATAGTTTTGAGTGTTTCATAGAAATTATAGAAGCTTGTTGAAAATTTTGTTTTCAATAGTTTTTACAGTTTTTTTAGAAATCTTAAAAGCTCTCTTGAAAGAATTGTTTGTTCTTGTAGTTTTTGATTGTTGAAAAGAAAAGGGATTTTCTGTGTGCGTGCTTAGTAGTCTCGTTGTTGAAGTTCTTTGAAAAGACAAAAAGTTTTCCTTTCAGTTGTATGTTAAACGAAAGATTTGATTTTCAAAACATTGCATTTTCAACTCTTCCTTAGCTAGAAATTCATTGAAAAGAAAAGGAATTGTTTATCATCTTAAGTGCATTTTTTTAGTGTTTTGGAGTCGAGTCTTCACACCATAAAGTTTCATCTCCGCACCCATTGACTTAAGAAACAACCAAAAAAATTAACGCTTAATTAAAATCCATCTAGCAATCTTTTTATTTTCTAGGGCTCTTTTCACCAACATAGCTTAGGCTGGTATCTTGGAGTAGGGAGTAATTAACTCTCCAAGATAGTTCAAACAAACAAGTAGTCGATCTTGCGGTAGGGAGAAATTCCAATTGTTACATCTATGCTCTGGGAAAACTCCTCTTAAAGGAGAAGCACGAGATCATATCTGAACTAGTGTGGGAATCAATCCTTCCTCATTGGCAACAATAGAAGATATTCACGTATTAAAAATGGTAAACCTCGGATTGACCATTTTTGAGGAGCCTGGGGTCACTTGTTGGTAAACCTTGGATTATGTCAAGGAGCCTTCAAGGGGATTGAGCTTGTTACTCTGCCCTTGCGTGCATATTGGATCGTAGACTATTCCCCCAGGTATATTTGTTCCTTTGGTAACCTTAGTGGCCATAATTATAGGATTCTCCTAGGTGACATGGGGGAAGATTCCACTTACCTGAGAACGTGACAGACTCACTTGGACTCTCTGGGGGGTTATCTTCACTCGAGACGGTTATAGTGGAGAAACTTGTGCCAGTCTGTTTCATTAAGCAGGTTGTTGGGATAACTGTTCCAATCGTCATTTCTGTATTGAATTCTGCGACGTTGGATTTCATCACCAACTAGTGTTTTCGATCCAAAAAGATATTGTTTGTGTGTGGTTTGATCTCCTAGATTTATTAGGCGTGTGCTTCAAATTGTTTGGTTCTTTAGAGACTTTAGGTGGTTTTCTTGAGATTGTCTTTGTTTTCGTGTGAAGTGATTAAATAATTGATCGTGGCTGAATTACCGAGACAATCCCGTCCACTTCGGGGGCAGCCTCCCGAATTTACACCAAGTCAACTTGAAGGGCTACGAGCTCTTGTCACACCTAGTGAAAGTAGAGTTGGGTCACCGGAGGCCGGAGAGTCTTCGTTAATCATACATCCTGATTATCTAGTTCAAGCAACAGAACATATTTCTGAACCGATTTCATTTTCCGAAGTTACTGGTAGTATTACTCCTACTAGTTCATTAGCCGAAGAACCTGAAATCTCTGAACCTGAAACTAAACCTGTTGCTACTCCATCTTCGGGATTTGCTTCTCCTGTTTCTAGTGGTCCTATTTCAAACCAGGGTAGAAAGTATCGTTACCCAGAATCTTCCTTCTGGACTCATTTCCATAGAAGAACTTGTAAGTCCGAACGAAGGTATAAGCATCCCCAAAAATCAACCAGCTATCGAACTTAGGGAGTGTGAATCCATTTTCTACAGTCCCATTAGAGGTGACGCTTGGTATATTTCGTTGACCAACTTTTTAGAAAATCCAGGTCTCGCGTCTTCACCACCTCGATTTCCTTTCCATCCAACACCCAGAGGTTATTATCCTCCTTTGAATATGTCTCGACAGTCATCCTTGTTTTCTCAAACGCCAGAAACATTTTTACATGGCAGTCCTTCTGTTCCTTCTGGGTATCAGTCTTTATCTAGTACATTTTCAGGAGCATCTCCTCAACCCATCGAATATGTAGTATCTCCTGGAAATAGCAGAACTAAACCGTTAAGTGTCGAAGAGATTCTTATGATCTATGGTACTACTCCTAACCTACAACCTCAAGATAGTTCAATACCGCCTAGGGGGCAGCCGCAAGGTACTCAAATACCTTCTGGGGGGAAACCTCAAGGCAGTCCATTACCGCCTGGGGGGCAACATCAAGGACAGTACATACCTACGGGATAGTATTTTCCTCAAGGTCAACCCCAGACGCAATGTTCACCTCAAGGTCAACCCTAGTTTCAATATGTGCCGCAAGGTCAGTACCAGCCTCAAGGTCAGTACCAACCGCAAGGTCAGTACCAACCGCAAGGTCAGTACCAACCTCAAGGTCAATACCAACCTCAAGGTTTCCAACCACCTTCAGGTCAATCATTTGTTCAAAGAACGGGAAATGTACCGTATAATTATCAACCTTACACTCAACCTGGTTTTGGTCCTCAATATGCTCAACCTATTATGGGTCCATACCCCGGAATGAACGTGGTGTGGGATCAACAGACTTCGCAATCTGGACAGCCTTTGGTTTCTGGTTCACCCCAGCAACCTGTCCATCCTACTACTCAAACTTCTACACCTGGGGTAGTTCATCAGCCTAGGCCTAGTTCACCTCGAACTCTGCCCCAAACGTCTGTTGCAACTATTGCGGCCTCTGTTCAATCCACCCCACCTATTTCTGGAGTATCAGTAGCTCCAGTTTCTACTGTTCCTGTATCAACTCCTCAAGCCTCTTTACCTCAATCCGGACTTACAATCCAGACTTTGGTTTCAATGCCTGTAGGACAACCTAGGCCTAGTACGGTTGTCACAAGTCAATCTCAATTTACTTATCAACCATACCAGGGATAGTACCAATTCGGTCCTGCTGTGCAGAGCCCGGCTTATCAGTATCAACCATACCCTGGGTATACTTATCAACAACCTCAACAACCCTAGTATGGTCCGGTTAATCCTGGTTTTCCAGGAGGATATAATATCCCAAATGCGAATCCGATTCCAAGTTATCCTTGATATCCTCCTCTTGGGGTTGGTCTTATGACCCCAAGTTTTCGGGATCCAAATCGTCGATTACCATTTATAGCAACTTTGGATTTACCGGAATTGTCACGCCTTACGAACAATCCCATTAATTATCTTCCGTTTTGGCCGCCAATGCCGAATAAGTGGCCCAGTGATATACCAAAGTTTGAGGGGAAATCAGGAGAAGATCCGTCAAATCATGTGATGACTTAGCATCTCTGGTGTGCATCAAATTCCATTATAGATGATTCAATTCATCTTCATCTTTTTCAAAGCACTTTGATTGGCCTTGCAGCCAAGTGGTACATTGAGTTGCCACGAGGCTCTTTTTACAATTTTAGTCAGTGAGCCACTTCCTTCCTTACTCATTTTCAGCTGCCAGTCCGATATGACAATGGAATGAAATTATTAACTTCATTAAAACAGTCGACATCCACATATTTTAGACCATATTCATGAATGACGACGTCGACGTCGTTTAGTGAAAGTTTTTATCGCAGACCAAATTTTGGCAGAATGGTTTGTAAAATCGTTATTACCTAAAATAACTGAAGATGTAGCCAAGGCAGGAGTAGTTACTGAGGAGCAAGTAATTGCTCAAGCTCAGTACCTTGACTTAGTTTATATGTAGTTAGGTACTTTACACGAGAAAATCCCTGACCTTCCAAAGCCAAATCAAATAACTGCACCTCCCTTAGGGTCTCATGCCGTTGACGGTATGATTGGTACTGTTAATACCAAAAGTAAGAAGAAATCCTCCAAGAATTCTTCTCCTATTATAACTTTACCAGATTCCCCGAAGGGAGAGTCTTCAACTGAAATTTTTGTCGATGTCCATGTCGTAGAATCATCTACGGCCAAATCAAAATCTAGCGGTAAGAAGAAAGGCAAGAAAAAGAATAAGCAAAACTCGAAAGAGAAATCAGATAAACCTGAATCTACTGACGAGAAACGTGAACCTCGCTATCCTTGTCTCATCTGCGATGAGGAGAATTTTACAAGAGATTGTCCACATCGTTCTGAGGTTGCGAAAATTGTCAAAGGTTCTCAAACACCTGTTGTTTTGGAGGATTCTTTTCTGAGTCAAGACAGTAAGATGATAGGTTCTTCCTCTAATGCCTCGGAAGAGCCCATAATGATGATGTCCCATGTAAGGATTGCGACATGATCACAAGATTATGGAATTAAGAGTCCTATTGGTGGTAAGGAAGCGGAATCTTCTAATTCCAACCCATCAACCTCAGCTCCATCTGGTTCCGATCCGCTACAGATCGAGAAACCTAATCCAAACTTAGTAATCAAACCACCTGCTAAAGGTATACTTCGAAAGTCAACTTTCAATCCACATGCGAGAGCTGCTCAGAACTATAACATTGTTGAAGATTTAGCTGTTTCACCTTCAACAATGTCGGCTTTGGAGGTGTTGCAATCTTGTCCAGCACAGCCTAAATTGCTATTGTCGGCTATAGGAGCTGTTGATCTTCAGGACTCAAACCTCATAGTCTTCGATTTAGAAAATAGCACACCTCATTTACCTCATCAAATGGCTTTCCAAATTCCAGTGTTAGTCAAATAGACCTTGCTTTAGGACTGCGATTGATGAGGGAGCTTCAACGTGTATTATGTCGATACAGTGCTGGAAAGCCCTTGGTTCTCCTACACTTAATCAATCCCCGACGATTCTGAAGGCCTTTGATGGCCGAGGGTTTCATCCTTATGGCATTTTGCAAGACTTCCCTATAGGGGTTGAAGGAAAAACTGTTAATCTAGACGTGAAAGTGGTTGATGCCCCTCTGGATTACAACCTTCTTTTGGGTCGTAGCTGGTCTTACGCGATGACTGTTGTTGTTTCATCGGTCTTTCGGCTTATTAAGTTTCCACATAATGTAAAGATCATTACAATAGATCAGTTAAGTTACTTTTCATCCGACCCATCCTTTGCTGAGAGTATTCAACATGTTGGTAAAACCGTTATCCCTTATAAGGATGTTGGAGTAGGATTAGTTAAAGATTTTGGTTTACTCAGAAATTTTTCATTTCCTCCTCCCAACGTACCGTCTCCTTTCGCGACTATTCATATGATTTCGTCAGAATCCATTGTTCTTGACGATCCTTGGTTCACTCCATCCGATTCCGAGGTGGACCCTTTTGGTGATGCCATGCCTTTGAGTCCCTTTGAAGTTTCTTATCAGGCTGTACAGTCGTTTTCCGACTCAAGTTCAACCAATCTTGATCTAGTGAATGTGATCCATGGAGAATCACTTTCAATCTCAACCTCAAATTCAACAACCTTTTCTGAAATTGTTCACATTGATGAGCAAATTCGGGAACTTTTGTCTGTTGATGAGTTACCATGGGAAGATCTTCATCATCAATCTTCGTTTTTACCTGAGATCGATCATTTTGAGAATGATTTTTCATCTATTTTTACTGCTAAATATGTCAAAGAACTGTAGATTCCATTGAAACATCCTGATTCTGAACAAAATTTAACAAATATTTTCTCGAACGGTTCCTATCGACATTTCAGTCAAACCTGGGATTGTTGAAAACATTCACATAGGTGCTTCTTGTACGGACACTGAAGTCAAAACATATAAAGCCCTATTTCAAGAATTATGTGACGTGTTTGCCTAGTCCTATGAGGAAATGCCAGGAATTGATCCTTCAATTGTTGTTCATGAGATCAAAACTTACCTAGATTCTATACCCGTCCGGTAACGTTTGCGTCAGATACACCCACGAAAAGTTGCTGCCATCAAAACAGAAGTTGAGAAATTACTTAAAGCAGGTTTCTTTTATCCAATTCCTTTAACGGATTGGGTATCGAATATTGTTCTGGTTACTAAAAAGCAAGGGACAATAAGAATATGTATTGAATATAGGGATATTAATCCTGCTTGTCCCAAGGACAATTATCCAACACCTTATATCGATCAAATTATCGATGATTGTGCCGGCAGTGAAATTTTCTCCTTTATGGATGGATTTTCTGGTTACAATCAAATTAACATTCTACCTGCCAATCAACCAAAAATGACATTCATTTGTCCATGGGGGACCTTTGCTTATTGCAAGTTACCTTTTGGATTGAAGAATGTCGACGCAACTTTTCAAAGGGCTATGTCTTATGCGTTTCATGACATCAAGCACATTGTGTAGCCTTATCTCGATGATTTACCTGCTCATTCTTTACGTCGAGCCGACCATCTCACTCATTTACGAGCAATTTTTATGAGATGTAGGCATTATCAGATTAGGCTGAATCCACACAAATGTGTTTTCTGTATAGAAACGGGTTGTTTACTGGGATTTGTTGTTTCGAAAGCCGGTATTCGCGTCGATCCTTCGAAGGTCGAAGCCATTGTCAAATTACCACCTCCTTCGACTCTTCGCCTACTCCAAAGTTTTCAAGCGAAAGCAAACTTTTTACGTCGTTTCATTCCTAACTACGCCGAGATTACAAAAGGTTTCACCAGGTTGTTGAAACAGAACACTCCATTCTTTTGGGATGAGATAGCTGACAAATATTTCGATGCACTTAAACACGCGTTGACCCATGCGTCGTTATTGCATCCTCCCAACTACAACAAGAATTACTTCTTGTACCTCGCCACTTCCCATTCCACCATTGGGATGGTCTTAGTTCAACAGGATGAATTCAAGAATGAAAATGTGATCTATTATCTTAGTCGGACTCTAACTCCAACTGAGTTAAAATATTCACATGTGGAGAAACTGGCCTTGGCAATAGTACAAGTTGTTCAAAGATTTAGTCATTACATTTTACTACGTAAAACCACCGTCATTTCTGACTGTAACCCTATGTAATACATTTTAACTAAACAATTGCTAGGGGGAAAGTATTCCAAATGGATTGTCATCCTGCAGGAGTTTGACTTGGAATTTGAAAAGGCCAAGTCAAAGAAGTCTTTGGTTTTTGTGGAATTGATGTGTGATTTCCCTCGTGCTGATACCGAACATGTGGCGGAAGAACCCATTGCGGATGAATCCTTGTTCCTTATCAGCACTGTTGATTCATGGTATGGATATATCATTGTCTATCTCCAGACCCAATCTTTTCAGCTTGACCTCTCACGATCTTAGCGCCGTAAAATACGTTTCCAATCCCAACCTTACACTATTATAGAGATACTCTTTATCGTCGTGGGGTGGATTCTATTTTTCGACGTTGTCTAACTCATGAAGAAGCTGAAAAGGTTCTTAATGACTGTCACTCTGGAGTGTGTGGCGGTCACATGTCTGGGTCTGCCACAACCCAAAAGATCTTGTACGCTGGCTATTTCTGGTCGTCCTTATTCAAATATTGTATCACTGCAGTCCGGAAATGCCACAATTGCCAAATTTTTTATCGTAAGATACGCGCTCCACCCGCTCCTCTCCACCTTATAATTGTCGTCGGTCCATTCACAAAATGGGGTATCGATTTTATTACATGTAACCCTCACTCGGCTGGGGGGCATGCGTATATCATCCTTACGGTATATTATTTTACCAAGTGGGCCGAGGCGATGCCTACATTTTTGGCAAACGGCAAAATTGCTGCAATTTTCGTTTTCAATCACATAATTACTAGGTTTGGTGTTCCTCAAGCGATTATCACTGACCATGGGAGTCATTTTCAAAACATCATGATGACTGAACTTACATATCATCTTGGCCTGCGTCACAATAGTTCCACTCCATATTATCCATAGGTAAATGGTCTAGTTGAAGCAATCAACAAAGTTCTAGTCACTATGATCCAATGAATCATTGGGATTCATAGGTCGAATTGGCATAACATGTTATTTTCAGTGCTTTGGGCATACCGAACCTCAGTCAAAACATTAACAGGTTTTACTCCCTTTCAACTGGTTTACAATTTAGAGGCAGTACTACCCATTAAATGCGAAATCCCGTCATTACAAATTGTCGTACAATTATTACCAGCCACTTCCGAAGAGGAAAAACGTTTATTATACTTAGCTCAATTAGATGAGAATCGACATGATGTTGCATTAGCTATCGAAACTCATGCCAAAAGAATTAAAGCTCAGTATGATTGGAATGTTACACCCCGCAATTTTTCGGAAGGAGACCTAGTCTTAATTTACGATCAAGAAAACGATAAGCTAGGGGCTGGAAAATTTGTACCCATGTGGCATGGTCCGGTTAAGCGAAAGCTGGCAAAAGGGGCCCATGAATTAGAAGATTTTGACGGTGTCTCTTTAGGTAAACCTAGGAATGGGCTTTATCTAAAGCAATATTATGCTTAAAAGACTAGTGTGGAGATTTTTAGACTAGTTTCTTTCTAAGTTTGGTGTGTTTTAGATTAGGAATGCATACTTTACTTTAGAAGGTGTTTTTCATCATTATTCCTGCTTATCTTGATTTTACTCTTGATATTGCAGATGTCGACACCTCTCCAAACATACATCAGTTTTGCTGATGGCGCTTGTCATAGTACATGAAATATCTCTTCCGCAGCTTGGGTTATCTATTCGCCCTTTGACGAGTTAGTATCTATGTATGGGGTAAGCCTTGGTCAAACAACGAACAACATTGCAGAATACAGTGCAGTGATTGAGTTATCATCTGAATCCATTTCATTTGGAATTCGGAGTTTGATTGTTAGGTTAGATTCGGAACTCGTTGTATTACAGCTTAATAGAGTTTATGCCATTAGAAATCTAGTGTTATTGCGATTATTTTTTAGAGTCCGTCTCTTGGAATGAGAATTTGATTACATCGAATATCAGCACATTCCAAGATATTTAAATACATTAGCAGATGCAGTTGCTTCTCGAATGTTAAATAGACATTTGCATTTAATCAAACAGTAAAAAAAAAACAAAACAAAACAAAACAAAACAAACAAACAAACAAAAACAAAACAAAACAAACAAACAAAACAAAACAAAACAAACAAACAAACAAACAAAAACATCCCATAACATGTTTTGCAATATAATCAATAATAGTGATATAACATAGCATAGAAGTGTGTCAAAATATACATCGTCTTCGATCATAGGTTGAAAAACACCTTATGATCGGCAAAAATGATAGCACAAAAAAGTCCAAAAATGAGTCTACAAAGCGATCATCCTATCACTGGTGATGATCATGATAAGACACCACTGCTCGGGCCACCCTACAAAGGAACCTCCTAAAAGGTCGTGGGACCCCAATCACATAGCGTTGTAACCTAAGAGGAATGTCATCTATGCTGGTCTCCGGAATATCTACTGTCAAGCACTCTAGATGACTCTCCAATTCGGCAAAGGTCTCTGCTGATTGGTCCTGTGGGGCCGATGCTGCGGCAGCTGGCTGTCTTCTATCATAAGGCTAGAGAGTGGCTGGTCGTCGTGGACCCACATTTGCATTTAAAACTTTTTACTATCAATTTTTCGACGATTTAAAAAACAATATATATATATATATATATATATATATATATATAATATATATATAATATATATAATTTAAAAAATGTTGAAAACAATTTTACCTGTATCATCCCATTGCTCTCCTGGTGGAAGAGCCATGTCTGGATCACCACGATAATCCATCCCAGCATATGGAAAATCCTGAATCACAAAGAGTTGGTTCTCTAACCAACGAAAATACTCAAGTGAGAATCGAACGACCTCGGTGCTCTCCTCAGGATGGCGGTCCATGACTGCAACCCATCGCATAATCCTGGGATCTCGGGGAAGTCCAGCCTCAACGGTAAGTCATTGTGGAACCAGCATAGGTACCCTCTCTAAGGCAAAACTCACAACTAAGTAACCATATCCAAAGTTATTTAGTTGTCCATTCTTTGCCCTAGTCAGTTTGCTTTTCACATTGGCCAACACAGCATCACACCAGTTGAAGATGGTGCCTCAGAAGCAGTCCACTGCCATGCGCATCTGGGAATCGGTAGCTAAATGCAATGTTGTGCTTCGGCACAGTCTGGTGATAATAAATGCGATCACTTTAAGTTCAGGACAGGTGATGGTCTTGACATCTATCCGTTTGTCTGCAGTTTGGACATAGCAAAACTCTAGTCGGAGACTAGTGACAGACTGGCCACCTGGCCTAGATCCGAGTAGAGATAATCCTTCGCCTCTCTTCAGCAAACCAATCAGAAAATAAATGTCCTCTGGCTCGATTTCGAGTCGGTGTCCTCCAATGATGAAACACTGGTCCTCCGTGCTCCATCTGTCTACCAGCCATTGTAGAAAGTCTACCTGTGCCCTCATGCCAAGTATGGCCCAAAATTTAAATAGCTCGCATGCTCTCAATGTCTGTAATGAAGGTGGATGGAGTAATGCGGCTTGATCCACATCTTCGTGTTCTCTTTCCCGCCAAATAAGCATATTGTCTATCTGCATTGCAAAATAGGTGGTTTAGAACATTTCGATCTGAAACTTGTGGGGTAAAAATGAAGAAATTAGGGTTTTAAATCCATGTTCCGCGGGGTTCACACCCATTCTTTTAGAGACAGTGTGTAGTTGCGCACTTTTCCTTAAGAACAGGTGCGGCACCCCGACTTTTCCCTGTGCACGAAAAAATCGGGGTGCGCAGGGGCCACATGGCGCACCTGCGCAACCGCCGCGGGCGATTTTTTGCCCAAATTTCCTTCTAAAAATCATTTTTTAAAGCCTAAAACAAAATTTCAAATGGATGAAATGCAAGTCAGGGACGATGTGGATTACCTGGAGAAGACGGTTCTCGATTCCAGCGGTCAGATTTTCCGCAATCTTCACAGGAAGTTTTCTTACCAAAAGCTCTTACTTTTTACTCCAAAGCCAAACAGTGAAAATGAACTTGTAAAAACCCTTTTTATAAGATTTTTTGAATAAATAAATTTTTAATTTATTTATTTTTCACTTTGAAAATGTCACTTTTGGTACATTTTTATTAATTTTTAAACATATATGAGTAATGTTTATAGTTTTTGTGCAGAATATTGGGTGTCTAGGGAGAATTGGTCATTTTCAACAAAAACACATAGGAGTCCTCTTTAAGCTCTTTTCTGACTCATAAAATATGAAAATATTGTCAAGTTTTTCTTTTTAGACTCGTTAAAATGGAATTAAAAAGACGGTCCACTTACAGCTCTTTTCTGACCATATAAACATGACAAGATTGCCGGACTTTTGTCGTTTCGAGTTCGATATTGGTAATAAAACGACGTGTTTTTGATCGCTTTTTTACTTTTTCAGATTGAAGGCACTAATTATGAAAAATACTCCTTGATCGTAATGGTCAAGCGGTTCTCTCAAGTATTATTTTATACTTTTTTGGGCTTGGGAGACACAAATTTACGAAAAAGGACAATCATGGAGTTTTCTTAAGTTTTTCTTCTGACTCCCTAAAATTGAAAAACGCTGAGTTTCTCCTATACTGGACTCGTTAAAATTTTAACAGTAAAGGACCTGTTCAATTACAAACAGGAACGGACCACTCCTTCTTAGGGTTCAAATCTTAAACTAAGTTAGACTCATCCGAAGGATGAGCTTATAACCAAGCAAATGTTATCCTCCTCAAGCTTGTCAAAAATAAAGAGGTACTTGCCAGAAATGGTGGGGGAAAAGAGAGAAAATTGAACCTGTTTGTTGTACTTTGTGTTTGACAAAATTTTCCATCACTCTTGAACATGACACTTTTATTCACCTGGGTTGGGAAATCCTTTACCTAACAGTTAATCAACCCACATTGAAAGTCTTCAGCCGGTTTCCGGGTATTAGCTTTGGGTCAATTGTCACCAAGTCATCTGCAGTGTCGTTATGTGTTCAAGAGGTCTGTGCAAATAAACCATTCACCTACAAAATATTTGTCATCCATCATTGACCATCCCTGAGTTAGTCCTTGCCAAATATATTTCTTCAGACTTGATCTATGATTTCGTGTTATGGGCTTGCCTATGACAGATCGCTTTCTATCGACTATGACTCATTATTTAGAAATATGATCTAGAAATCGTCAGTACCTTGGAATCTGCATGCCTCAATGGCAAGTTTCTCGCCTTTGACGACAGGTTGCATCATTGACTTTCGATCAAAGGATTCTGTGACGTGTTCGAAATCGACTCATTCATTCACATTTCATGGATTGTACTGAGTACTTTGAGGGCCTTTGACATTATTGGTGGTTCCTCTCGCACTTGTTAACAATTTACATCATTGACTGGTAATCAAGTGGTTTCTACCATGTTCGACTTCAACACATTCATTCACATGGATAGAATCGTACTAGTT
>APFE031729592.1:119088-129483 GCA_000404065.3 Pinus taeda | reverse complement strand
TGTTACACAAAAAATTGTCACCATGACTTTCTACAGTTTGTGTGAGTCCATCACCACTCATACATACCTCCTTTGCAAGTCTTAAGCCTCAACTCTTCATGTCAAGCCTTGAAAATGGGAGAAAGACCTTAAAAATATCTCAAATCCTGGTTTCGCACTTTCTCCTAGCATTGCCTGCGGTACCGCACCCAATGGTCATGTCCCCTGCGAACCTGACCGCTATGTCTATTAAGTGATGGGTGCAAACCCCTTTAAAAGTTAAAAAGGTGTGAGTTCGCTCTTAAAAACTCACCTTGGGTCACTTTTGGACGCTTCTAGAAGGAATATTATGCTGGCAAGTCCGCTCCACCTTGGCTCATCCATTCCATAACTAAGGGAGCTAACTCCATGATATGAGGTGCTAATCCCATTGAAGGAGGAACTTATCCCTTCAATGGTGGACCTGCAACTTCCTCCATTTGCATTATAAATTCAAGCATTGGGCTGGTTGTAGGAGAGGTTGAAAGCTGAAGATTCTTGAGGGTAAATGCTGCTGGAAATTAGACTTCCTTTTTGAGCTTGTGAGAGGAGAGATTACATACCTTTCATTTCATTTGGGAATTGAGTGAGGCTTGTCAAAGTCGAGGAGATTCCTGCTGGACCTTGGAAAGAGCTTGTACAACATCAAGGCAAAGGTTGTAAGGTTCTTTTATTCATAAAGTTAATACAATCAAGTTTATTTTTCTCAATGAACTGTCTTTAATGGTTTATTTTATGAGCTCCTTGATCTTCATAATGAACATGTTTTATTATATTATCTATGCAGGTGTTCTTTGATGTGTGTTTGTTTATGTATGCAGGTTATTAAAAGGGAACTGCTTGAAGCTGTTGGAACAAAGCTGCCACAAACAAGCATTGGACCGAGGTAGGGTCTATTACACCTCTTAGTTTTCATTTATGAATTGAAACATGTTTAGAGAAAAGTAGATTTGCTTGTGCTGCTTGTTGCTAGATATCATTTGATACTAGGGAGATCGGTCTTGTCCGCAAGAATGATTTATCCGGTCAACAACAATACATATTCCAGATAATTTCTCAAGATGATAAATTTATAACTTATACAGGGAATATGCAGAAGGTGCTGAAGGAGATGGTATTTTTATTACTTATTCATATTTTACAAGGACATGGAAGAACAAATTCAACAATGTTCGTATTCCTAAGAAGACAAAGATGGGGGTTTGCAGTACATGTGCTTCTCTTAAATAAAAAAGAGATAAATTTCAAGGGGCAGAAAGA
Organism: Pinus taeda; assembly: GCA_000404065.3. Taxonomy (NCBI): domain Eukaryota; kingdom Viridiplantae; phylum Streptophyta; class Pinopsida; order Pinales; family Pinaceae; genus Pinus; species Pinus taeda. Next base: position 128,205 of record APFE031729592.1, on the reverse strand, counting down.
GGTATGCATTCATAACATTATTTTTAAAAATTGGATAATTATCAACTATGAAAACATATTTATTAATAGATTTCTTTTATTTTATGTGCAGATTCCATTGTCAAAACACTTCAAGAGCATCGCAATCAATAAACAAATGAAAGACACAAATTGTATAAGCATATAAAATGTGTTATGATAATCCAAATAAATATTTGGGTTTGATAATTGATGATATGGACCAAAAGAAAACACTTCTTCCACATTTTGTCCGCACACCAAAAAATTTACAGGAAGAAAATTATATTTTGTTTCACTTGGTTGGCTGTATGGTCTTTAATGGGAAGATGTTGCCAAGGGTTTACTTCACATCTCCAAGTATTCATAATGATGCAAATCTTACCATAACTACAATCCATGATGTGCTTTCTCATTGGTCTAGTATTCTTCCTGAACCTTTCTATCTGCAATTGGACAACATAAGCCATGAAAATAAAAATCAAGTTCTTTTTGGATATGTAAACATGCTTGTTCAATTGGGATTTTTTTAAAAAGGTAAATGTTGGTTTCCTTCTTGTTGGGCATACTCATGACCATATTGATAAGATGTTTAGTCGTTTTTTAGTGACATTGAGGAGGAAGAATGTTGGGAGCCTGCCATCATTAATTGAATGTATTAAGAAATCATACATTCCAGAGCATGTTTTTCATGTGCTGAAAGAAACCATTGACATGCGAAGGTTTATTCTGGAATCGCATGGTGAGGAGAAATACATTGAACAACTTAATAACATTAGCTTCGGACATCGATTTCGTATCAAAAAAATTGATGGCAAAGCACTTATATGGGGCAAGAAGTATTCAACTGTTTCAGAATGGGGGTCGTCATCAGGTTTAGCATTTTTTGATTTCATTCCAGATCATCCAATATTTGCATCAAAGATGATATTATTACAATCAGTTGTTGAATTCCGTAATGCACGAAGGGATAAGAGAGAGATAAATTATTCTGAATGCCCGAAAGAAATAAAAAGATGTATTAGAGATAAATATGAGTACTTTGATGTTGCTTATTCAGTTTGGTGGGATTCTTTTTTCAATGATCAAAGTGATATCATTTCAATACCAGGAAATGAATATACACTTTTGAAGACTCCATTTTTTTGGCCTCAAAATATGCCAAATGAATAAGAGGAAAGACACATTATTGAACAACAACAATCTCAAGGCATTATTAATTCTCAACAGGAAGAGGAAAGATAAATCTATATTGGTTCTAGAAGATCACATGCACAATGTGAAGCCATGGAATACCTTTACATGGGTTCTGTGCAGGATGCCAAGGAGGGTTGCATGATAACAATATTAGCCGATGGAGATCCACTTGGCTATCCATTTTGGGTTGCAAAGGTTATAGAAGTCATTAAAGAAAATGAAGATGTTACAGCTATTGAGGTACATTGGTATGCCACAAATACCCACCCATTCAATGGTGTGTACAAGCCAAAGATGGTAGTTGATAAACAAATTCACAGAAAGAGAAAAAGAAATGGTACAAATATAAATCGTCGTCGCGGAGACCTCTTAAAATTGGAGGATGTTGACATACTTGTCTATGACTTCAATTTAACAAAGAGAGAAACTATTCACTTGAAGACCATAGATATTTTGAACAAGTTGCTACCTGAAAGAACAATGTTGAGATGGGAATCTACTAAACCTAGTTGTAGATATAGAAGACTTTTGAAACCTGAAATGGTGGGCATGCATGTTGACTCAAATGGGGCTCTAGTTGATGAAATAGAAGAATATGGGTCATCTTCATCTGCAACCAGTCATCTATTCTGATGGTGTGCCAGATCCTATGGATAATTTTGAATAAATGTCTAAGACCTTTTATGTAAATGAAGTTTGCATGGTAGCTTGAAATAAATATTTTGACTTCCATATGATCTTACATGAAGTTATGAGTCATTTCTATGTTTGTTGGATTTAATGTTTTAATTAAAAGATGTTTGCATGGTAAATTGGAATAAATATTCTGACTTCCATATGATCTTACATGAAGTTATGGGTCATTTCTATGTTTTTGGATTATATGCTTTAATGTATGTGACGTTCAATCTACGAAAGTTGATATTTTGATTAAAAGTAAATAAATATTAGAATTTAATGTTGATTTTTTAAATTATATAGTGATATTGCCATGATATTATTTATTGTTATCATTTGGTATAAGATAGTTTAAAATTTTTTGAAGTTTTAATGCTTCATTAAAAGGGACACCTTTTTGATGGTTGATTTTTAGGTTTTTGTTGCAATAGGATAAGTTGTCTTAGGCTAAAATTTGAAAAGAGCTATAGTTTTAACCTTTGAAATAAAAATTACTTTTGGAATAATGAATCTTTCATTTATTTGTTCATTTTTAAAGATTGTTTTAGTCACATATAATTTGTCCATAATTTCATGGTTGAAATATGTTAAAAATTGAAGGTTTCTAATTACAAGGCTGAAAATTTGTCAAAAATTTAAGGTTTTTCTGAATTATGATATTTTATCTTTAATGCTATGGTTAAAAACAATTACAATTTCAATGTTTTTTAGAGTCAAGATATTTTATCTTTAACAACATGGATGGAAAATGTTGGAATTATCAGGATTTGAGACATGATATTTTATCTTTAACATCATTCCGATAATTGTTGGAATTTTACAGTTTTTCAAAGTTCGGATATTTTATCTTTAACTCCATTGCTAAAAAATGTCAAAATTGTAACCCGATTTTTTGTTGTTGTTGTTATTCTAGAATCAACACTTATTTTTTAAGGGTGTTTTTCATCCATTTTGAAAATTTACCCTAAAAAAACATCATTTTAGCATACACACTTTTAAATTTTGGGTTGTTTTTCATGTTTTTTTGGGGTTTTGGGCTAGAGTACCTGTTTTAAGGTAATAGTTTCTGTTTGATTGGTAACTATGTTTATGGCACTTGGCATAATAGGGGGCAATTATTCGAGACCTAGAGATCTACCACCCAATTCTCCACTTCAAGATCAAGACCAAAGGATTCTCTTAGAATGTGATTGACACCCCAACTAAAACTAAAGAATACTATTTTGTTAATTATGGATGAGGTTTGGTTTGAATTTTTGGAGTGAATATATTTCTTCTTTCTTCTTAGAAAATACAAAGTATTTTATACGACTCACATCAATCAATTTGACTTATTAGTTATGTGTTAAGATCCTTTGTTTGTAAAGGAAATGTGATTTTAAGATGAGGTAAAACACCTTCTCTCTCACATACAAGGGCTTTACACTTCTCATTTTTATTAATGTGGTTAATATTACGTTCTTCATGGCATCTTGATTCTCTTTAATTATTTTTTTATCTATCTTTCTTTCTTAATGGATTATATATCATGAATCCAAAATGTTGTCCATGGTTTCTGTAACATCATGATTCCTCAAAATAATAACAACAACAACTCTACATTCACTAGGGTTTAAACCTGCATTGTTTCCATGATGGTGCATAATCCTAACTACTAAGCCAAAAAACAACATCTTATATTTCCTTACCTGCTTTCATGTAGTTACTTCCTTGATGAGAACCCTTTAGAATTCTCTCTCTCTTTTATTTTTTTTTAACGAAAATGGCATCTCAATGTTGTACAATTGGTTGGGAACAATGGTATTGATCTCAATTGGATCATTATATTATTTGTAATCCATCTTGATGCTTTTCAAAGTTGAAAAAGTGGAGGAATCAACTCATAGGACCATCTTTATTAACCGATGCCACTTTGGCGAACTAGGGTTTAAAACCTTCCAAAAGTAGTTTGAGGCACAAAAAATCATTTTTTGGGGCTAAAACTACACGTCATAAGTGCGACACTCCCTCGAGCCATTCTATACACAAACACCTTTCCAATGGTGCAAGAATTGTCTCAATCAAAGTTAGTGTGTGAAAGTTATGTCATCCGAAAGTTGACCCTTTTGTTTTGACCACCATGATTCGAGAGGATGCCATGTAGCTCCCATTACTCATGGAAAAGGGGTTAGCCACATGATCAAAATGAAGAAGGCTATAAAATAGTTGAAATTGTAACTATAGTTAAGAGTTGAAAGAGTCAAACTTAAGCCACTAGTAGGCTATCAGATTGTGTTGTAAATGGACCACTACGAGGAAAAGGGGTTCCATTCTATTCGAGTACATTTTGTTCCATAGATGAGTAAAGTAGCCAATGTCGAAAATAGCAACAAGAAATTCTAAATATAACATTGCTATAGATAACATTTCGAGATACATTCCAATTTTAAATAGTCCCTAAATTAAAATTCGAATGATCTCAACAGCTGTTTGTAAAATAATTAATTAATTCATCTTGAGTTAATTAGTTGGAGAAAATCATTCATGAATTCTATGTGAAGACATGCAACAATTATCCCTTTGATTGAGGAAGTTTTAATTAAGGAGATCAGGATGAGTTGTACTTTGAGTTGTAATTAGTTAGCTCAATTAACTGAGTTAAGTCCACTTAAATTAGTTCCAACAGTTTGTGGAACTGGTTGTGAGTTCAGTTAGTCAATGCACGCATGCATGCAACTAGTGTACTTCAGATAACTGAATATTCTCTCATAAATAACTCATGCATGTCAATTCAGACAGAGACCCAGTTGAGATCAAAGGATGGGACAATGTACTATCAGTGGTAGGAATATTCCCACGAGGATATCTCTTGCATGCAGAAGGAATTCTTTCCTTGAGGATTGAGTAGTTATTTCAGAGGTTAGTGAGCAGTGTGTGAGGTAATTACACACAGGTGGCAGCTTGAGGACCCAAGAGAAACTGCGCAAGGAAATAGGAGGCTTGGAGGGCATAAGAAAGGCATATGCGTTGTCTATTATGTCTATGAGCAACAATGAGGGATTGTATTGAGCGTTGGATAGCTTGTGAGCTAAAGCTTTGTGTAATCCTGAATATTTCCACTTGTATGATAATACAAAGATCAAGGTTTTTAGTTGAGGGTTTCCCCAGAGTATTCTTATGTGTTCATGTGTGATTGATTTCTTCTTCATTTGTTATATGTGTTCTATTTGCTCAAAATCGATTAAGCTTCTGCAAGTTTGATTGTAGAAGTAGATTAAGTATATTACTTTAGTTACATTGCATTATCAATTTAATCTACAGGAGAATTTCTACATAGTATCAGAGCAAAGGTGATCAAAGCAGAGAACAATATACTGTGAAGGGAGAAGTTCGAATTTTTGAAGTTCTTGATTGTAGGTACAAAATTGGTTTCTAATCACATCTAAAAATTCACCAATGGCATTCAATGGCTTGAGACTCAAGTATGCCCTGGATGGAAGCTCGAATTACATAGCCTGGAAGGATCACATGGAAGCAGATGGTTTGAAGGACTTCATTGATCAAGAAGTCCCCAAGCCAACATCAACTAATGCTACAGAATTGGCGGAATGGAAGAAATGTGTGGCGAGAGCGAGGAGGATTCTTATGGAGGGAGTTTGAGACCATATTGTCTCGAGTCTCCATGGGAAGGAGACTCTGTTTTCAATGTGGAAGACATTGAAAGATCTATATCAGAACAACAACAACCAAAGGAAGATGGCGCTAAAGGACAACCTTCAGAAAATCAAGTGTGAAAAGGGCGACACGATCTCTACATATCTGAACAAACTCACCACTTGCAGGGATGAGCTTGGAAGTGTAGGAATCACAATAATTGATGATGATATGGTGAGTCTTTCTCTCCTCGGTCTTCCTAAGAGTTGGCATAGCTACCAAGACTCGGTGAATGGAAGAGAGAAACTGCCAGATTGGGAACGACTGTGGTTGGATCTGATGCAGAAAGAGATCAAGAGAAGCACTAGAGATGGTTCTTCATCTAAGCATGATGTTGAAGAAAATCTAGCCTTGGCCAATAAGGTGAAGAAAAGGAAATGGAAGGCTTCCCATTCCAAATCGAGTTCTTCTCGTGGTGGGAAGAAGATTGACAAATATAAAGTGAGATGCTTTAATTGTCATGAGGTGGGCCATTATGCAACTAATTGTCCATTGAAGAAATACAAGAAGGGATCCTCAAAGGGATCAAATGGTGAGGCACTGGCCTCATAGTTCGAATTGGATTTTACCCTCATCGCATACATGGTTTCATCGATGGTGGATTGTGTCTGGTACCTGGACAGTGGAGCCTCATTTCACATGACCAGCAACAAGAATTTATTCAGTACCTTGGAGGAGAAGGACCTCTAGATACAGATAGAGAAGGGCGATGATGGAAAGTACCGTGTTTCAGGTGAAGGCACAATTGTGTTTCAGAGGGAGCATGGAGCTCCTCTCACCCTAACTGATGTAAAGTATGTGCCTGGACTAAAGAAGAACCTGGTATCTGTCATAATGTTGGAAGACAAAGGCTATGATGTAGTCTTCAATAAAGGAAAGGTGTTCCTGAGACACATTGCCACAGGTTAGACCAAGAGGATTGGGATTTGAGTGAAGAATCTCTACAAGCTAGAGGTAGATGATTGTGTTGCATTGAGTTCCAAAGTAGAGTTGGTGCAAAGCCAAGATATTGGCTAGTTATGGCATAGAAGGTTGGGCCACTTACATCATGGGGCCTTGAAGATCATGCAACAGATCTCTACCAGACTTCCCAAAGGTAAACTTGAGCAAGTAGATACATGCAAAGGTTGTAATTTCGATAAGTATGCAAAATCTTCCTTTCATGATCAAGACAGTCGAGGTGAGGCGATCTTGCAGCGAGTTCATACAAATGTGTGTGGACCATTCTCGACAGCATCCACTGCAAAACAAAGGTACTATGTTATTTTCATTGATGATTTTTCTCATAAGTGTTGGATCTATTTCATGCAGAAGAAGGATCAAACCTTCTCCAAGTTTTGTGAGTTCAAAGCTTTGGTTGAGAAGGATTCAGGGAATAAAATAATGGCCTTGAGAAGTGACAACGGTGGAGAGTATGTCTCTCAAGAGTTTAAGGACTTTTGTGCAGCAAAAGGAATTAAACGGGAGTTGAAGACACCCCATAACCCATAGCAGAATGGGGTGGCCAAGAGGAAGAACAAAACGATTGTGGGAGCATCTCAGGTGATGCTACATGACCAAGGCCTACCACTTCATTTGTGGGCTGAGGCATGCAATACAGCGATATACTTGCAGAATAGAAGCTCGCATTGCATAATTGAGATGAAGACACCAGAGGAAGCTTTCTTCGGGAAGAGACCAGATGTGAGTCACTTCAGGATCTTTGGCTCATCGGTATTTTTCCATGTGACCAAAGATGCCCTGAAGAAACTTGAGCCAACAGCTGAGTTGGGGATACTTGCGGGGTACACTGATACACCCCACAACTATCGAGTGTTTTTGCCTACCAGTCAAAGGACAGCGGTACGCATAGATCTAAAGTTTGACAAGCAGAAGGCCATGTGAGTTCCCCTTGAGAGGGAGCTCAAGTTGCATGCAAAGGAGGAACTTTTGGTTCCTAAGGAGGAGGAGCCTCAGATTGATGCGGAGAAGCGCATGCAGAGGTTCCAGGAGTGGAGACATCCACTCATGCAGAGTCTTCCAGAAAGGGGCGGAAACGCACAAGGGAGGTTGACAGATTGTTGATGGATGCGAGAGAGAATGTGGGAGAGCCATCTTCTTAGTGCAGACAAAGGAGGTCACATGAGTGGTACACTGGTTACATGGCCCTTGTTGGGGAATGTGTAGAGTCCAAACCATCTTCCTTTAAGGAAGCTGTGCAACAGGCAGTTTGGGTTGATGCTATGGTGGAGGAGTATGACTCCATAGTTCAGAACAGTGTTTAAGATGTGGTTACAAGACCGGAGAACAAGTCAGTTGTGAGTTCTCATTGGCTTTACAAGGTAAAGCAAGCTGCTGATGGTAGTGTGGAGAAACATAGGGCAAGGTTTGTTGCCCGTGGTTTCTCGCAGGTCGAGGGGATCGTCTATGATGAGACTTTTGCTCCTATAGCAAGGTACTCATCTATTAGATCGATGTTGGCACTATCAGCACAGATGGGTTGGAAGATCCATCATATGGATGTGAAGACTGGGTTCCTCAATGGCAAGATTGAGGAAGAGGTGTACATAGAGCAACCAAAAGGATTTGAGACCTTCGATCGTAGGTCACATGTGTGCTGACTCAAGAGAGCTTTGTACGGGCTGAAGCAAGCACCTCGTGCTTGGTACACCAGGATCAACAGCTATTACACCAGGTTGGGCTTCACAAAGAGTGAAGCAGATGCGAACCTGTACTACATCATGGTAGAAGGTAGGCCATTGATCATTGTTCTTTATGTTGATGATCTAATGTTAACAGGTGATGATCAGTTGATCAAGTCTTGCAAGGAGGACCTTGCAAGAGACTTTGAGATGAAAGACATGGGTCTCATGCACTACTTTCTAGGCATGGAAGTGTGGCAAAAGGATGGGGAAGTGTTTGTGTCTCAAGGCAAGTATGCTAATGAGATACTCAAGAGATTCCACATGGAGAAGTGAAATCCCATGCAGACTCCTCTAGTAGGTAATTGGAGGAAGGAGGATGCTACTTCAGGTGAGGTAGTAGTTGCTACTATGTATCGACAACTTGTGGGTTCATTGATGTATTTAGTGAACACACGACTAGATTTGTGCTTTGCGATGAACCAATTGAGTCAAGCTATGGTTCAGCCTACCAAGCTGTTTTGAAAGGCAGCTAAGCATGTGCTGAGATACCTCAGAGGCACATCTCAGTATGCATTGTGGTACAGACAGACAGAGAGAGTGAAGCTTTAGGGCTTCACAGATGCAGATTGGGCAGGGAGTCCATCAGATCGGAAGAGCACTTCAGGAGGAATTTTCAACCTTGGTTCAGCTGCAGTTTCTTGGTACAACAGGAAATAGAGGTCAGTTGCACTTAGCTCAACAGAGGCTGAACACATGACTGCAAGCCAGGCAGCATGTGAGGCCATTTGGATGCGGAAAATTCTAATTGGGTTGTTTGATCAGAGGATGGATCCAACTATGATCTATTGTGATAATCAGAGTTGTATCAAACTCTCTGAGAATCTAGTATTTCATGACAGGTCCAAGCACATCGATATCTGGTATCATC
>APFE031729592.1:68121-100600 GCA_000404065.3 Pinus taeda | reverse complement strand
TTTAGTCCAATCATCAGAAAACATTTTTTGCAGGTTTTTATGTTGACCATTGAGACATTGCAACGTGAGGAAGTGAGTTGGAAGTCTCGTAATTGCAGTACTAACAAGCTCTTTGCCTTAGTGCTTGTTCTCATTAGGTTCAATACCCATGAGTGGTTGTAAATGTATTTTGTAATGCACTTGGCATGCTCTACAATGTTTTTTACCCACTCCACTTTCCCTATGTCCTCGAGCATGAGGTCTATGCAATGTGCAACACGTGGAGTCCAAATTATGGTCTTATATTTGGACTCAAGCATCTTTCCAACAAGAACATAGTTTGAGGCATTGACAGTAATGACCTGCACAACATTTTGCTCCCAACTTCTTGAATAATGTCATCCAAAAGCTCAAATAGAAGGGCTGCATCCTTCACCTTATCAAATGCATTACTGATCTCAAAAACATGGTTCCTTGAGGGCAAGAAATAAGGAAATTAATGATAGTGTGGTTCTTTCCATCGGTCCATCCATCTGACATGATGGAACATCCTGTTTTGAGCCATGAATCTTTATACTCAGCCAAATACTCATCAATGGAAGAAATGTCTTTTTGCAAAAGAGCTCCCCTTAATCATGCATACTAGGGACTTGGAAGCCCTTTCCTGCAGCTATAAAAGAGTCCCACATAGCTTGGTAATAAGGTGAGCTAGCAACATTAAATGGGATATCTGAATCATACCACCATCTAGCAATGTATTAATGAGAAGTTTCTTTGCATTGTTTTTTCAAATGTTGATCCAAAGTGGGTTGATGATTTGGCAGGGAGGAAGTGGGATTAGAAGAGGCAATGTTGGCAGAGGATGAGAAATAACTTTGAACGTTTGTTCTCTTTGTTCCTTTTGATACTTGGCCAAAAGAAAGATGAACATAGTGAAATGGGTCATCGGTGGAAGGGATAGAAGAGGAGTCTTGAATCTCATAATCATCATACCCACTCTCTTTCATGGCTTCTAATAATTCCCTCTTCCTTGCAATGTCATCTTGAATGGCCTTCTCCATAGCTTTATCCTCATGAAACTTTTCAAGCTTGGAAAGGTATTCTGCCCTAATAGGACTTAACACTGCATTTGGTGCATCACATGGCTCTACTTGGCCTCTTACCCCAGCCAAGTGTTGTTTCAATCTAAGAATACCCCCACCTCCAATAGATTTATGGCATAATTTGCATATCATTTTTCCATCAATCACATCACAATGAGCCCATGCATCGTCCTTTCCTTTTGAAGCCATGTTTGCTTGAAATAATTACAATTTGCAAAGAAATTTGCCATTTAAAAAAAATTATAGCTAAGAAACATGGAAAACCAAAGCTAAATTTAGGAAAACAAATGCACATGTAGCCTAAAAAATTTGATAGCATAGAACTAGAGATTTGATAACATAGATGATAGAAAGAAGTTTATAACACATAAAAAAATTTAATACATGGACAACAGTGAAATGAGGAATTTTCAAGTGAAAATCCTTACATGGAAATGCAAACTAGCTTCCTTAGTCTCCTCTTGAAGATGCCAACTCTACTAACAACTCCAAACTATATCGAAAATAGCTCCAACCCCAATTTCAAGCCTCCAAGATGACTATTACAACGAAAACTCAACACACTCCAAGCTCCCAAGCAAACTCACAAATATTCCAAACGAGATGTGTGAGACAAATGAGAGGGAGAAGGGCCTTTTAAAGGCTTGGAGAGGGTGTTTTTTGGAGGGAAAGGACCCTTACTTTCCCTTCAAAACACCCTAAGCACCTTGGAAAAATTGGTGCATGGGTCCTCCGCGGTCATGGCAGGTAACCGACCGGTTTAGGACCAGTTAGGGCAAAACAAGGGGAAAATGATGGGTCAAACCGAGTTTTTAAGCCAGTTTGACCTGGTGGGCTTGCTAATCGGTCGGTTTTTAAAACACTGGTCTGCCACCCCCAACATGTAATCTTTCTTCTAAAAAAAGCTAGATAGATCGTAGTGATTAGGAGGGAACAATAGCAACCAAATCTTGCTTGGGCCTAGCAACAAAAATGTTCTTTTAGCCAGGTGAAGCATAGTTAGACCAACAATAATGAACTTTCCCCCCTAGCTCATCATCTTTCTCCGAAAAGAAGTTGGAAGAGATTTGATTGGGTTTGACTTGGATAAAAGGAGCACATCATCAAGAAGGTCTAGCTTAGTCTTGGAAGGGTATTGGTCTTGGTTTGGAGGTCTTGGAATTCATCATTTGAAAAATCCAGAGGAAGGGAAGAGATTTGTGAGTTTTCCTTTCAAGTGGAGAGGTTTTGGCCTTGGCTTGCAACTTACATCTTGTGTTCTTGTGTATTGTTGACCTTCTTGTTTTGGTAGCTGTTTGATGATAAGAACAATACAATAATAAGAGAAGAAGCTAATAAATAAGTAAAAATACATCAAAGCAATCATTGAGTTTAAGAGAAATCATTCTTATTATAGCCCTATAGATTTATCAACATGGTATCAGAGCTAAGGTTGAAAAAGGGCATGATGAAGATCACTACATCCTTGAAGAAGTCATTGGCGCAGTTTTCTATGATGGCAAACCACCTCAAGCAAGGCATCAAAACCTTTTGGAATCTCCCACTATCTATAAAGAATCGTATGACCAAGATTTCCATTACAAAAGATGAAGGGTTATTCTCAACACTTACAGGTATGTTTGAAGATGAAAACATATGGGTAATTGACAATGGAGCATCCAGACATATGATAAGTGAGCACAAGCTAATAAAGACCTTATTAGGAGGAAAATCTTCCTACTCAATTGAACTTGGTGAGAAGAAGAGCTATATTGTAAGAGGAATTGGATCGACCTCGCTAGAGCTGGAGAATGGAGGAAATATTCATCTCAACAACATACTATTCGTATTAGGTTTGCAAAAGAATCTACTATTTATTTCATGTTTAGAAGATAAGGGAGATAGAGTGGCTTCCATAGATGGAAAGGTTGTGGTATGGGACAAAGACTCTAGCATCAATAATGCCAAATTCATTGGGATTAATGAAGGAATATTCTACAGTTTGTTGAAACCTCTCTCTCAAGCATTGGTTCACATTGAAGTAAGTCCATGTGAACTTTGGCATCGAAGGTTTGTGTAAAAAATCCTACAGATTCACAAGCTAATGCAATGTACTATAGCAAAAGACAAGAATCTACTTCTACTTTCAACCAATCGAAGCCAATAGATCGATGAAAACAATAATAGCAAGAGGAAGATAAATCAATGGCACATAACACAATAAATATATGGGGAAAGCCACAACTCAAAACCCCACTATCTATATTGCATTAAACAAAAAATTCAAGATGATAATACAATGCTTGTTCTCACAAGAACAATCCCAGCCTCAATATAATCAATCTCCCAACTCACAAGCAAGCTCAAGCCAAACCTTAACCTCTTCTGTTGCTCTCCAAGCCCCTATTTCCTTGTGCAATTCCTATGGCTGATTAGCCCATCTTAAAGGGAAACCAATGCATCCAAAACTGTGCAATCCCTTGTAGGTTTAGTCATTGATTGCATGCACCATCCGTAAAAACTATACAACTGATAGTACACTGTCCCTGCACTCTAGTCTTAACTGGGTCTTTCTCAGAATCTACATGCATGAGTTTTTGATGAGGGAATCTTCAATTAACTGGAGTAGCACCAATTAATGTATTAGTGCACTAACTGACTGTTAACTCACTATTAGTTCCTCAAATAGTTTGGATCTAATTTAACTGAACTTAACTCAGTAAACTGCGTTATCTAATTACAACTCACAATTAACTCATCGTGGACCCCTATAATATAGGGAGAACATATACACGACTTCAGAAAGACTTCCAACTCGAAATTTTTAATCTAATTAAGTTAATTAAACTTAATTAACTATTTACAAGTTGCTATGAGAATAGAGTTCGATTTTAATTCTCAGTTTAATTCAAGGACAAATTAAACTGGAATTTCTGGATTCTATTTTTATCATTTCTTGTTGCTATTTTCAACACTCCCTCTCAACAAGAAAGGAATTCAACTCAATCTCGATCCTGAACCTTTGGAATGTTCTGCATGTAACACTTCTCTCTAGTGTTGTTGCTCCAACAACTCTAGAAACAAAAAACATCCAACCTGAATCAGAATAATGCCTCTGTCAACAAAGTCTCTTACTGCTATTGCCTCTGTTGACTGAAAACTCTGCGCTTCTGCTGACTCTGCCTTTCTGCACTGTTGTCAACCCTTCTCTGCGCTCTTCAGTATTTGATTGCTCTAGCCTTTGTCACACTGATCTCTGATTGCATCAATCACCATTGATTCCTCCTGCTACTATGTACTTTGGGCTCCTGTAGCAAGGTACGATCCATGAGATAAAACATCTTAATGGACCTTACCCAATTTCAGCCCTTTTGGAACTATCATTTCAAATCATCCCACCTCACACCTGGAGGTATGGCTGCATGTGATCTCTCTGCCCACTTGGCTCGAAATTCCCCCCTACTGGAGGTCTCTACATGAGTGGATGCCTCCACTTGGTCTCCTCTCAACTTAGAGGCTTCTTCTGGGGCTGCATGTTGAGAGGTAATTTACTTTACCTCTCAACCACCAAGTCTCTAACCTTTGCCTTGCTCCTCAAGGCTTTGCATGCATCCTGAACTTCAAGACCATACAAGTTCTTGACCCGTGCACCGATATGTTTCACCTGTCCCTGTCACCACATCATAGCCATGGCCACGGTCTTCCAATATCGCGATTGAAACAAGATTCTTCTTTAGTCTTGGAACATACATCACATCTGCGATCCTGAGAGGGGAGCCAGACTCCCTTTGAAAGTTAACTATACTGATCCCAATAGCTCTATACCTCTCGTCATCTCTAAACTCTATGCTCTGCTTGAGGTCTTTCTCCTCAAAATCAATAAAGAGATCTCTATTCCCCATCATATGGAATGAGGCACTGCTGTCAAGATACCACACGCCTCCCATGGTAGTGTGGTCCATGCATGTAATGAGAGTGAAATCAAGTTCGAATTATGAAATTAGAGCTTCACTTGTTGTCAATTCTGTGGGCAATTCTTGGCATAGTGCCTGTGCTTATGACAGTGAAAACACTTGACTTTCGTCAAATCCATCTTCTTTCCACCCTCCTCGCCTTGGGACATCTTTCCCTTGGCCTTCTTTGCCTTGCTCGCTCAGGCAAAATCCTCTTCCACTTCCTTGGAAGAGGTCCTCTCTGGTGTTCCTCCTGATCTCCTCCTGCATCAAATCCGACCACAGTCGTTCCCAATCTGGTAGCTTTTCCTGACCATTGACAGAGTCTTGATAACTATGCCAACTCTTTGGGAGTCCTAAAAGAGCAAGACTCACGATATCATCCACGACAACCGTGATTCCAACACTTCCAAGTTCATCACGACATTGAGTGAACTTGCTCAAGTAATTTGGAATTGAGTTGCCTGCCTCCATCTTGATTTTTCGAAGTTTATCTTTCAGTGCCAACTTCCTTTGGACACTATTGTTCTGGAAAAGGTCCTTCAATGCTTTCCACATAGCATGTGGAGTTTCCTTCTCATGGAGACTCGAGACAATGCGGCCTCGAACTCCCTCAAGGATTATCTGTGTCACCCTTGCCACACACTTCTTCCATTCGTCCAGATTTTGAGCATTCGATGCTGGTGGCTTAGGAATGTCCAGATCAATGAATTCCTTCAAGCCATTATCTTCCAACACGACTTCCATCTTGTCCTTCTAGGCTATATAATTTGAGTTGCCATCCAAGGGATACTCGAGCCGCAAATTGTAGAACGCCATTTGTTGATCTTGAAGTATGTATTACAAATTCGAATTTCACTTGTAACCTTGAACTCAAAACTTTGAAATATCCTCAATTATAGTGTTTTCAACTTCGATACCATGTAGAAAATCTTGTAGATTCACAAGCTCATGCAATGTACTAAAGCAAAAGACAAGAATCTACTTCTACTTTCAACCAGCAGAAGCCAATAGATCGATGAAAACAATAATAGCAAGAGGAAGTAAATTCAATGGCACATAACATAATAAATATTCGGGAAGAGCCACAACTTAAAACCCCACTATCTATATTGCATTAAATCGGAAATCATAATACAATGCTTGTTCTCACAAGAACAATCCCAACACTTGTTATAATCAATCTCCTAGCTCACAAGCAAGCTCAAGCCAAACCTTAGCCTCTTCTGCTGCTTTCCTTGCGCAATTCCTATGGCTTATTAGCCCATCTTAAAGGGAAGCCAGTGCATCCAAAACTGTGCAATCCCTTCTAGGTTCAGTTCCTGATTGCATGCACCATCTGTACAACTCAGAAAATTACACAACTGATAATTCACTATCCCTACACTCTAGTCTCAACTGGGCCTTCTCAGAATCGACATGCATGGGTTTCTGATGAGGGAATTTTCAGTTAACTAGAGTGGCACAATTTAATGCATTAATGCACCAATTGACTGTTAACTCACTATTAATTCCCCAAACAGTTTGGAACTAATTTAACTTAACTTAATTCAGTAAACTGAGTTATTTAATTACAACTCACAATTAACTCATCTTGACCCCTATAATATAGGGAGAACATATACATGACTTCAGAAAGACTCCCAACTCGAAATTCCTAAGCTAATTAAGTTAATTAAACTTAATTAACTATTTACAAGTTGCTATGAGAATAGAATTCGATTTTAATTCTCAGTTTAATTCAAGGACAAATTAAACTGGAATTTCTAAATTCTATTTTTATCATTTCTTGTTGCTATTTTCAACAATTTGGACACATTCACTACAAAATCCTACCAACTCTAAATTCAATGGTGAATGGCATCATTGAACTCAAAGAGGATCATGAAGGAGTGTGCAAGGGATGTGCATTGGGAAAAATGTTAAGAGACTGTTTGGAAGCAGTGCTTCAAAGTCAAAAGAAATCCTAGATCTCATTCATTTTGATGTTTGTGGTCCTATGTTGGCAAAGTCTCTTTGAGGTCATCTATATTATGTAACCTTCATTGACGACCACTCGAGGAAAACTTGGATCTCTTTGTTGAAGTCCAAGGATGAAGTATTTGAAAAATTTCAATAATTCTAAGCAGAGGTAGAAAATCTTACAGAGAGAAGGATAAAGATACTAAGATTTGATAATAGAGGATAATATACTTCAAAGGAGCTCATAGGTTTTTGTAAGGAGGCTGGAATTAAGAGGATCTACATAAAGGAAGGACACCGAATTGAAGTAAGCTGAGATGTGATATTTGATGAAAGTATTGCATTCAAGAAATCAAAGGACCTCCCGATTGAATTTGATGATAAAGAACTCCCATTATTTGAAGAATGTCCTAGGGAGGAAGGGGATTCAAATCATGAAGAAGGAGGTTCCAGTGAACCTGTGCAACAAGTCATTAGCCCTGAAAGCAAAAAAAGCCCTAATTGGTTGAAGTCTACTCTTTAAGACGCAGAAGGACATGGAGTAGCCAAAGGTATGTTTAGGTAAAGTAAGAAGCCCAAAAGATATTCAGGGTATGCAACCTACATAACTTAGTTAATCGAAGCAGAACCATCCACCTTTGAAGATGCTGTCAACCATTAAGAATGGAAAGATGCTATTAATGAAGAATATCAATCGATAATAAAGAATGGAGTTTGGGAAATTGTTTCTAGGCCTGAAGACAAACCTGTGGTAGCTTCCAAGTGGCTCTACAAGATTAAGCATGCAACAAATGGAAGCATTGATAAATATAAATCAATATCTGTGGCTAGGGGTTTTTCCCAACAAGAAGGCATCAATTATGAAGAAACATTTGCACCTACAACTAGGTATACAACAATACGATCATTGGTCTCTTTGGCATCATCAATGGGATGGAACATCCATCAAATGGATGCCAAGACAACATTCTTGAATGGTACCATTGATGAAGAAGTCTATATAGAACAATCCCTGGGATTTGAAGTGAATTATAGAGAAAGTCATGTCTGTAGGTTTAAGAAAGCACTTTATGGCCTTAAGCAAGCACCAAGGGTTTGGTATGCTAGATTGGACACATATTTGCAAAGATTGGGCTTCCTGAAATGTTTTGCTGATCCGAATCTCTATATCAAGGTTGTCAAGGATGAACGAATAATCATTCTTCTATATGTGGATGTTCTTCTCATGACAGGTATGGAAGGTTGTATTCAAGAGTGCAAGAAGCAACTTGTAGTAGAATTTGATATGAAGGATCTAGGGCTGATGCACTATTATTTGGGGTTGGAAGTGTGGCAAGGACTTGATGAGATATATCTAGGTCAAGGTAAATTTGCGATTTAGGCGCTGAAAAGGTTTGACATGATAGATTGCAAACCTATGTCAACACCTATGGTCACGAATTTGAAGAGACTAAGAAGTTCTGATTATAGCCCTGTGGATCCAATAAGGTATAAACAATTATTTGGCTCTCTGATGTATTTGGTGAATACTTGACCAAACATTTATTTTGCATTGAATATTCTTAGTCAGTTTCAGGTAGATCCCAAGCATGACCATTGGATAGTAGCGAAGCATACATTGAGATATTTGAAAGGAACAATCCGTTAATGGTTGAAGTATGATAAAAGGAATGATGTCCACTTGATCGGATATACAAATTTTGACTGGGGAGGCATTGAGATGGATGGGAGAAGCACTATTGGAGGATTTTTTAGTTTGGGATCCTCCATGATATCTTGGATGAGTAGAAAGCAAGAATCAATTGCTCCGAGTAGTGCTAAGGTTGAATACATTGCAACCTGTGAAGTAACCAGAGAGGTTGTTTGGTTGAGGAAGTTGTTGTTTGACTTGTTTGAAGGACCAATGGACTCTATGGTGATACATTGTGACAACACTAGCTGCATAAGATTGCCTAAAGGCCTAGTGTTCCATGGAAAGACAAAGCGCATAAACAACAAGTATCACTACATACGAAAGTTGGTGCAGGATGGAGTGTTGCAACTACAGTATATCTCAACCGATGAGCAGGTAGCTGACATTTTGATAAAATCTCTTCCTAATAAGAAGCTTGTGTATTTGAGAGACAAGCTTGGATTGGTTGATATATCCTCCCTAGCTGAGAGGGAGAGATAGACACACCATTCTTTTCTTCACTTTGTGAAGAAAGAATGGAGGATTGGGTAAGCATCTAGTTTTTGATACTCTTTGAGGATGAGGTAGGACATCCAAGAGGTAAGAGTAGTTGAAGATGAAATTCCTTGAGGATGTGTTATTACAAGATAGTAATTGTCCTAAAAGGACATACCCTGTGAACACTTGGGTGGGTTATGTGCCTTGAGAGACAATGATGATGGTGTCTATCAATCATTGGTCTCGCTAGAATTGTGCTTTGATCTTGTGGAGAGATAGAGCTGTGAGTCAAGGCCTTGGTATGTGATAATGCTCATTGGTATGATGCAAGAAAATAAGATGAAATGATAACTTATGAGATTGCTTACCAATTTTCTTCTTATGAGATCTCTTCAGTTTGAGAATGTCCAAGCACCATTAAAGAATACCTCCCTAGTTAAGAGGGAGTGTTGAAATGTGTAACTAGGTTCGCTCTTCATAAATATGAAATGTACTCTTGATTCTTGTATGTTGTAAAAAGAAAGAAAATTTATTATTGTTATTTTTATAGCATGGGTTTCATACTCAAGGTCTTTTTATTTAGAGGTCAAGCATCCATTGAGTGCTTCTATGGTTTGTCTTAGTGTCAAGAAGTCATAGAATCATTGTCATATGTAGAAAACCCCATTGGGCACATTGTAACATGTAAAAAGAATTATATTTGTATTTAAAAATGTCAAAAATACCCTCAAGACTAAGTTGACCTCATTAGGGCATGTCATCCTCCTATAGACACTCACTCACTTATCATTTAAGCGAAGGAGAAGCAGAAAAAGGGCTAGCGAAGAAAGAAGGATGAAGGTTTGGGTTATTTCTCTCTCTCTCTCTCACATGCGTGCAAAGAAGGAAGGCTAGGGTTTTAACTTTTGATGTTGTAGGTCGAAGTTGAGGAACTTGCAAAAAGAAGGTCAAAGAGAGGACTATTAGGTCACCTACAAGCCGGAGAAGAAAAAGCGACCCAAGCGAATGCCAAAAGAAGCTTTCATAGCCCTAGAATTGCTCACACGTGTGGATGCAGTAGCTATTGCAGGGGCCAAAAATTTTAGACCTGTAGTGGAGGTCAAAATTCTGTAGCTGGGGTTCAAAGTTGTGTAGTTGGAATAGATTTGACGGGGTTTGACTTGGATAAAAGGAGTACATCATCAGGAAGGTTTGGCTTGGTCTTGGAAGGGTATTGGTCTTGGTCTAGAGGTCTTGGAATTCGTCATTTGAGGAATCTATAAGAAGAGGTGATTAATGGGTTTTCCTCTCAAGTGGAGAGGTTTTGGCCTTGGCTTGCAGCCTACATCCTGTGTTCATGTGTATTGTTTATCTTCTTGTTTTGGTAGTTGTTGATGATAAGAACAATACAATAATAAGAGAAGAAGCTAATAGGTAAGAAAAAAACAGGGTTGCCGGGGAGCCCCCCCCCCCGAATTTGCTCCCAAAAGAGGGGGAGCAGTCGGGAGCGATCGTTCCCGACCGCTCCCCCTCATAAAAGTCGCTCTTGTCCGCGCCGGAAAAGGAGGTCGTGCGACTAAGAGAGAGGGGTGATGCCCAACGATAGAGAGGGAGGGAAAGGGGAGGGGGAAAAGGATAAAAAGATCCTCTCCACTCTCATTATTCACAATTTCATCCATTGGAGAGAGCAAGAGGAGCAAAAGAGAGTTTGGAGCTTGGAGAGAGCAAGAGAGAGGAGCTTGCAAGGGAGATTGGAGCTTGGGATTGAAGGATAAAGAGGTAGGATACACACTCTAATCTAGCTTTTTTTTTTTTAAATTTTATTTTAATTCTTATATTCATTGTTAAATAAAAAAAGTTCTTTATTTCCCATTCCCATTACTCCATTTTTTCACAGACTCAAAACTTCAAACATCATTGCTATATGGCTTGACATTTTCTTCTTCTTGGTTTTTTTTGGTTATTATGGTGTTGGAGAGTAGAAGGAGGAGGGTTGATCATGATGAAGAAGAGGATGAAGAAGTGGGTTATAGCGGATTTGATGAAAACCTTGGAGAGGAGTACCTTGGTGAGGAGGAAGAGAGTGAACATGATGAGGCCCCAAAAACTAAACAAGACCAAACCCCATTGTGGAAATATGTTTCTAGGCCTGAAGGAGGGAAAGGGGGTGGAACCACTAAATTCACATGTCCCCATTACAACAAAACTTACATAGGTTCATACACCGGTGCCAGAAAGCACCTTTGAGGGAAAAGACCATGGGATGAAGATAAACCAATAGGAATCAAAACTTGTGTAAGGGTGTCAACAACAGATAGAGCCAAATACATAAGGAAAGAAGAGGAAGCCCAATACAATCTAAAAAATCAAAGGGTTTCTTTGAACATAGCCCACAATCCCATCAACATGCACAAAGAACTCCTTCAACATCCTCCCATGGTATATGGAGGCACAAGAACAAACATCTCTTTAAGGCGTAGAACCATATAAGATTTCGTTGATGAAGGGTGTAGGAATGATGTGATTTAAAAAAGTTACCAGCGTCTCTATGCATGTGGGATACCATTCAATGTTTTTCGCTCACCTTATTGACATGAAATGGTTTTTGCCATAAATGATGCCCCTAAAGGATACAAGAGCCTTGGGTATGACAAGGCTAGAACCGTTGGTCTTGATCATGATAAAGCAAAAATATCACATTCTTTGAATAGCATGACAAATTCTTGGACTGGGCATGGGGTGTCCATTGTATTTGATTGATGGACAAATGTAAAAGGCAAGCCATTGATAAGTGTTCTTGCTATGTCTGTTAGTGGTGCCATCTTTCTTTGAACATATGATTACTCAGAGAAGTTCAAGATCGACATCAACATTGCAGAACCATTACTTAAACGTATTGGACCATACAATGTCATCCAAGTCATCACTGACAATGCTCCTAATTGTAAGGCAACGGGAGCAATTATTGAGGATAAATACCCCAACATATTTTGGTCTGGGTGTTTGGTTCACACAATGAACTTTTTGATGCATGATATTATTAAGAACAAAAACCAACAATACAAATGGATTGGTTTATTTGTACAAGAGAGGAAAACAAATGATAAAATTTATTTCAAATCATAGCAATACCCATGGGCTTTTCCATAGTCACTCAAGATTGGAGTTGTTGAAGATTGCAAAGATTAGATTTGCTAGCTATTACCTCACCTTCAGGCGCCTTTTGAAAGTAAGAGAGTCATTGGCTAGCATGGTATCAAGTCCACACTGACAGGTATTAAAGGACAGGACTACAAATGCAACTAACTAGCAAGGTTTTGAACAAGTGGAGGAGACCGCTCTTGATGCTATGTTTTGGGCACATGAGAAGCAAGTATTGCAATTTACCAAGCCCATTTATAACATGATTCGTTTTGCAGATATAGATAAACCAATGACTAGGGAGGTGTATGAGCAAATGGATACCATGTTGGGGCAAATAAAAGATATTGTTCAGGAAGATGATCCCAACTTGTATACACTGATTGACAATTGTGTGTGTACACGCTGGAATAAACTTAATGTTCCACTACATGCCTTGGTATATATCCTTATGCCAAAATACTACTCTCCATCTTGGTTGGGCCAACCTACACCTGGGGGTGGGTTTAGGATCAAACCCCATACAGATCCAAAGGTACTTAACAGATATATGGAAGCATTGGACAAGTTGGTGCTTGACAAGGAGGAGTGTGCTAATCTACGTCTTGAATTAGGCAGATACTTCAGTTGCATTTGTTTGTTTGGTTCTTTGCATGCAATGGAAGATAGAGACAAATTTGAAGCTCTCATATGGCGGCATGGGACTTTTGCCAAAATTGGCTAAAAAAGTTCTCTCACAGGTTGTAAATAATTCTTCTGCAGAGAGGTGTTGGAGCACCTACAACTTCATACATAATGTGAGAAGAAACAAACTCGATGAAAACCAGGCATAAAGCTTGGTTTATGTGCACTATAACTTGAGATTGTTGAATCATTATTGTGATCTGGCTTATGAGGTTCCAACATATAAAATTTGAGACAACCACCCAGAGGACGATAATTTGGAGGATGGCACTATACATCTTGAAGAATTGGAAACAGAACTTATGAGAGATGATAATGAAGCAATAACAACCAGGCAACCCCTACCATCCAGTAGCAATGCCAATGCTCGAGTTCCAAGTGTTGTTCCTTCGCTGCTGCCGCCTTCATCTACATCCTCATGCGGAGGGCATGTGCCTTTTGGTTTTAGTCGTGCAACTGTGCGGGAGGAGACTCCTAGAAGACCACCTCAACCTGCTCAGAAATTAGACATTTCTCATAGCGGCAAGAGGAAGCCGTAGATAATAGATTTACTTGTCTTTTCTAGTTTCTAGTAGTTTTATTAACTGTTGACTCTTTCATATATATTATGATATTTTTTGTAAACAATATATCACAATTTTAAGTTTGAAGTTGGCAATTATAACAATATATCACAATTTAAGTTTGAACTTTGAAGTTGGCAATTATAATTATAACTCATTGGTGCTGCACCTGCATGTTTTATGGACCTTATATATGCCCCAATAAAGTCTGTGTACAGTCATAAAAAAACAGTCCTTTTATAATTGCACTTGAATCTCAAAATACAGTCCATATCTAGTCTTGCAGTATTAACAATTAAAAAACAAACAGCTATCGACCTGTCACTGTTGATTTCAAAGAACTTAGTCAGACTTAAGAAGGACACAAACAGAGTTTGGTCTCTTCTGATTGCTCATAATCCAGTCTCAGAACCTTGAAGAAGAGACAATAGAATAGTCCCCTCTGATCTCCTGAATCAAGACACCTTCAGGAACCTGTCTTGCTTCCTTGGACAGAGCATCTACTTCTCCATTCAGCTATTGATAAATATGTTTGTAAAAGTTTTTCATCTTCAATCTTCACCAAAAGTCGTGAGAGTGAAATTGGAAAGTTGAATAATGCCTGTCATCTACATAGTCACCAAACTGGAGTGCCCCAAAGACCTGAATTTTCTTGACATTTTCTGAGCACATTGTATTAGTAAAAAAAGATCCATGAGTACTGCATAATTGCTTGATTCTTCCCTTAGACCAGCCTTGAATTTTACTCTATGAGTCTCGGTAAAGTACAAAACTTCACCTGCACGACTGTAAACTCTAGGGTTCCCTGTCTTGCACCATCAAAAATACCCATGCTTGGAATTTATCAATTTTTAGAGGCTGTATATATGTTGGACTCCTTTTTTGATCTGATTTCAGCGGTTAGACAGGATGGATATGATCTGTGATGGTTTATTTTTTTTGAAAATCTGTGAGTTCCTAGCTAACCAGATACCCCACAGAATCAAACAAGGCAAAGCCTTTATAGTCCTTGGGCTCCATTTTGTTGTATCATTCTTTTAGACATTCTTCCACCATTTCACCTGCCCAGGCATTTTAAACCTGTCCTCTTGTGCATAATGACACTTTATGATAAGGTGTGAGGTAGTTTGGTTCTCAACAGACCCAAGACCTCGCCTAGATCTCTTAGATAGTTTGTTACTGCATTTTTTATAGCATACAGATTCCAGGACCTTTCCTAGATCTCTTTGTAAAACATCCCATAAAATATGGCCATAGTTTTACAATATAATTTATTTCGAGATTACTATGGGTGTGAGATTTGTATCCCCACTTCTCACAGCATTAACTTTCCAATGCTGTACACAAAAACTTAAATATGAAGCCATGCATTCCCATTGTGTTCTTTGATTCTTTTGCAGACTTGATGAAAAACACAGCTAGTGCAACTGTCTACATCCAGTGTTTGAGGGCAAGCATGAAAACATTAAATTTGATACTGTCATCACTGGATGTTACTTGTGCATATGAAGAGGGTACCAAGGCCAAACAAACAGATGCAACTATGGGCATTCTTCATCGTCAAACCAAATTGTTTTTCCCATTTGGATATGTCTACATGCTTTGCAGGGGTGATTGAGATACATAAGCACTGAACATATCCAGAATCTTCCAGGTTAGCACTGCCAGCATTTTTGTGCACCAAAGAAGTTGCTCATTCAGATGCTGAACTCTAAATATAGCAATTTTATCCTTAGCAGACTCTCACACATGCAATCTTATCTGGGAGGCCTGCTGTGTGTCTCATTGCACCACATTCATCTTCTCCTCGGGGGGAACATCAACTGATCTCATCTTACTTATCTTGAATTTTTACTCTGGAAATCTGACACTAACCGCTTTGTTTCCCAAATTTGTTTCATCCCCATTCACATTTTGGTTGGATTGTCTGTTTCGTACATGTTTCTTACGTTTTCCTGCTGTTGCTTATTTTCAACCCATTTTCCTTGAGGATCAACATGCTGAGCTTCTCTCTCTTTAGAAGACATGCCACGATCTGTTGGTACTTCAAGAGATTTAAAAGCAACCTATTCACAAATGATTTCTGGTACACTCTCATTCATAAATGGAGTGGCAGCCTTGGGCTTAACTTTGATACTGTGGTTTCTCCCTCCCTCTTCCTTTTCATACTGGGGATTAAGATATGTACTTGTGGTAGACCAGTTATCATGCTCATTTTTGAACTCATGTTCTGTTAAATTGATTCCAGAAGATAACTTGCTTTTATAATTTTCTTCATTCACATTGCTTTCTTCACAATTATTTAAATTTCTTGGAGATTTTTCCTGCATACATTTTATTTTCAAGATTCTTTAGTCTCTGGAGACTTTGAGTGTTGTTTGAAGTTCTTTTGCCATGCGTTTTAGAGGGGGTTATCCGTTAAACACAATGGAATATTTGTTGTGGATGCATTTTTTTGTATTATCAATTTTCAACAATTTTTTGAATTACCATAATGCAGGGTCTGAGTCCTTAATTTTAATTCTTCACAGTTCATTTCATATCCTTAGGTTTTTAATACCTTGGGTATTGCGTGGAGTAAAAATACAGCACAAAAACCAAAGGTGTTCTTCCAAGAGAAGCTTGGCCATTGTCTGTAATTTGAACAAAATAAGAACTAGACTGTTCTGAAGGTAACAAAAAAAATCATGCATAAGATAAGATAATATCATTCTATTAATTGTTGAAAAATGTAACTAGGTTCGGTCTTCATAAAATGTATTTGTCAAAAGAATTTTTATTATTGTTACAATGACTTATTAAAGCATGGGCTTCATGCTTGGGTCATCATTTTATTAGTCAAAGTCCCCATTGTGGACTCCTAGGATTAATAAAGAGTCGTTAGAGTCATTGTATATTTTATGAGACACTTTTTGTTCTTTCGAATGATGTTAAAATAATTATTTTTGAGTCAAAAACGAATTATGTAAACTCCACACCAAGTCGGCCTCAAGGAAGGCAATTCGACCTCATTGGAAGCCTATATATACAAGGCAATGCGACTTCATTTGAGCATCTCACTCTCTCACACATAGTTTGATATCTAGAAGCTAGAAGGTGGGAAAAGTGCGAAGTTGAAGGGAGCGTCTAAAAGGAGTGTGAGTTTGGTCAAGGAGGAAGGGAAGAAGAAAATCGAAGTTTTGGTCTCTCTCTCTCTCTCTTTCGTTTGGGCTAGTTTAGGAGATTGAAGTCTCCTTGTCAAAGACAAAGCCGCTATTGATGCCGGAAGCTGCCAAGTCGAAGTTGCTAGGGTCAAAGCTATTGTTGATGCCGGAAGTTGGCAAGTTGAAGTTGCTAGAGTTGAAGCTATTGATGCCGGAAGTTGGCAAGTTGAAGTTGCTAGAGTTGAAGCTATTGATGCCGGAAATTGCTAAGTCGAAGTTGCTAGGGTCGAAGCTGTTGCTGATGCCGAAAGCTACCAAGTCGAAGTTGCTAGGGTCAAAGAGCTGTTGGTGCTAGGCTGAAGGTTGGATCGAAGAAGGAGAGGCTGGCTTGGTGTGGAGGAGGTCTTTGTCTAGCTTGAAGAGTCTCAAGGAAAAACTATTGAAGGAAGAGATTTTGATTGGGTTTTCCCCTAGATAGGGATTTTTCCCTGGTAGAGTGCCTACATGTTTTGTCTTGAGTTTTGGTGATCTTCATGCACACATAATTTGGTAATTGGTTGATGAAAGATAATATAACAAATAAGTAAAAGAAGGCCACATAATTCCCAAGTAATTATCAAGATAGAGAAATCTAACGCTAATCCCACTAGAATTGATTTCTCAACATTAATATCCAACAATTGACAAACAAAAGCAGGTAATAGAACTATAGTAGTACATCCAGTGCCAATGCAAAGTGGAAATGCCATAAAAAGAAAGATTTATTAATGTCCTTAAGTGACCGAAAAATTAGGTTAGTGGGACTAAGAAAATACATTCAGTATAAATGCAAGATATGTGGGAGTGCAATTGCGACTACATTGTGACTCCAAAGCTAATAAGACTAAGATATGACTAAAATAGTGCCAACATGAAATAGAAATACAAATAGAGAATGTATAAAGTCATACGAGATGACCATAAATGAGAATTGTGAAGTATGTCTGCTGTTCGACTGTGCAATGCCACAGAAGAGAGGGGGGTTGAAGATGAAGTCAATGGGATCAACTTCTCCCGAATCTTATGGTTGATGACGAGGGAGGCGAGCAAGGCAATTTCTCCCTATCCTTGTCCCACAGAACCATTAGGGAATCCAACTGCGTGACCCTAGGTTGCTGCCACTAACAACTGAGGTTGAAGGGAAGAAGCTGCTAATCATTCTGTGTCTATTGTGCTCTGTCTGGGAGGAGGTCTAGTGGATGGGAGGCTCCCTGCGCTGTCTCTGCCTCAAGCCATTCCTTTTGACTCTCTGAGGGGCGGGGAAGGGGGGGGGGTTGCGGAGAACCTTGAGGTCTCACCATTCTCCCATTTGCTGCAAACTGAGACTCTGCTTGTTATTTGTTGATATGTCCAAGAGTTGAGATCTGTATGGAAAGATCTCCCTGATAAAAAGGTTAGGCATCTCTAGTCCTAGTACAAAAAAAAATTAGAGAGGGAGCCCCTAGAGTCCCTATAAAGATAGTGGAAACATCGTTTGATCTCATAGTAAACAGGGCACCCAGAGATGAGGTGCCACTCAATCTTTGGTTCCAGAAGATGGCACACTTGGAAATTTTTGTCCAACTGGGGAATATGATGGTTAGTCTCAACTCTAAGGGGATGCGAGCTAACACAAAGTTGCCCCAAGGGTATCATGAGAGAGTGCATCCAATGTTGGTGCAGGTAGGGGGCTGAATGATAAGGCCATCCCGCAACTCTAAGAAATGCTCCATATAGAAAGACATCTTTGGACCAAAGCTAGTAGGAGGGGAAATCCATGTGACTTTAGTGTATAGTCGATAGATATCCTCTTTGATAGATTGGTTCAACACTTGTTTAGTTGGTAGAAGATGACTCAGCGCATCGAGAGAGAATCTGAATGAGGGAAGGCGCCCTGGGGAAATGGCCACAAAGTGGATGAGTCAGGATGCCTTCGAGAACTACCCACGTGCATGAATTCTAGACTGGTCTAAAGCGAGGGCCTCCGAGGAGCAAAGTGCTAGGTAGGGGTAACGTTCTCTCCCTGTTGCCGAGTCCCCGAGAGATCTAACTCTGTGAAGGAAAGAGACTATGCGGAAAATGACCTCAGGGCAGAATGGATGGGCACTGAACTCTGCCTGGATGATAGGTTGTGAAACTGTACATTTGCATCTTATGATGCATCTAAGAAGTAAGGTATGGATTCTCTCCATCTGAGCCCAATCCGTCTGTATGAAGCTTGCCCCCCAAACCTCAAAGCCATAAAGGACTGTAGGTTGAATAATCACGTCCATGTAGTGGAGTTTGGAAGGGACATCCTAAAACTGACTCTAAAAGCATTGTCTCTCGATAAGGGCAAGGGAGCCATACCTTTTGTTGAGTCGAGTCTGGAGGGCTTGCCTCATCCCAAAATGAGGCCCTGTGAACTGCACTCCTAGGTAAATGTAAGATGAGGTGATCTCAATCTCTTCTCCCTGAAAATAAAGATGCCTGTCTGTAAGGGATCTCTTTGATGCATTAAAGGTCATAACCTTGGTTTTGCCTAGGTTGACCTTCAATTGTCAAAGGTCGCAAAAATCGACTAAGGCATCTAGTTGCCTTTGCAGGCCCTCAGGGGTAGAGGCCAATAAAACGAAGTCATCAACAAAAAGGAGTAGAGAAATCAACACCTATTAGAGAAGGCAGTCGTCCCCTGCTTCACACCAATGGTACTCTGAATGAAGTTTGACAGGCCGTGAGCCAATTTCAGGTGTCCAGTAACAGACTCATACAATCTCATGATGGCTGCCAAGAGAGTCTCAAAAATCCCAATGTCACATTCTCTGAAAAAGCGCCTCCATTGGCACTATGTAGATTGCTTTTCGGAAGTCAACAAAGCAATTGTTGACTCTCGAAGAACGATGATGGGCCTCCTTAATGATGGCTCGAAGTGTAAATGTGTGGTCAATTGTCTGGTGGTTTGGATGAAAACCTGCTTGCCATGTGGTTCTAAGATTTCTTTGTTCTAGTTTGGCAGAAAGCCACTGATGTAGAATTGTGGCGTAAAGTGTAGAGAATGTGTGACCCACCATAATATTTCGGTAGTTATTTGGATCAGAAATACTCCCCGACTTGTGGATAAGGTGGATGATGTGTTTGTTCCAAGCAGGGAGAAAGCCTGACCAGACCACATGGTTAACAAGATCAGCAAGATAGGACTTGATGGGCTTACTACCATGTTTTAGGAATTTCGCTTGAAGGCCTTCTTTGTCGGCAACTTTGCTGGAATTCAAAGCTCTAGTTGCCCTCTTGACGTCTAGTTCGGTAAAAAGGTGGCATGTGTTGGGGGGGGGGGGATGTGGATTGGGGGTTGTCCGGGAATGTCATAGAGGGAGGTAGTATGTGAAAAAGGCCATGAAGTCCAATTCAGGGGGGATGGTTCGATGCCTAGGGAATAGGGTACACCAAAAGGCCTTGGGGAGCAATGAAGGGCCATGCGAAGCTCTTGTCTCCTTTTGGGAGAGAAATATACGCTTTTTATGGCGAAAGAGTTTATGATAAGCTGTTTGGAGAGAAGGGGAGGCAGAGGGATCCTGTGTGAGGGCAATGCGAAGATGCTTGTGGAAGGCTTTGCAATCCTCATCATACCACTAATTCATGGGACAGGAGCTAGGATTGGGCTTACGGGTGTTCTTGTGAGTTGAGTGGGGATAGGAGTCCTGGGCAGCTTTCGTGATGGCCTTGGAGAGTAACTCATATTTGGCTGTGGCAGTATCCAGGGCTCTAAAATGGGAAATGGGAGGTAGCAGTTGCTTGAGACAGGTAGCATAGAAAGGGGCAAAATCCCTATCGAGAAGGAAGGTGGGTACGGGGGGAGGGGTAGTGATATGATTTGGGAGATGGTAGAGGTGGCAGGAAGAGGGGGGGTAGAGAGGAGGAAAGTGATGAGGGCATGATTTGCTAGAGGGACGCAGGAAATGGAGAGGTGTTGGATATGTGGGAGAAGGTCATAGGTGGCCAAGATATAATCCACTACATTTGCGCCCCCAATGAGGGGAAAACAGGTGAAATCTCCTGAGCCAGGAAAGCAGGGGAGTCCGTTCGTGATCAAATAACCCATGAGATTCACCCAGCTGTAGGAGATGTCTCCCGTAGCCTGTGAGGGTCCTAAACTCATCCTGTGATCTGTGAAGACCAACCGACTCTGGTTCTGTCTCCTGGAGGCAGAGAGCATCATAAAAGCAGATGTTGAGATTTAAGAACAAGCTAGAAACTAAGTGCTAAATGTCTAGCTAACAGATCATCAAATAAGATGCTGGAACTCAAAAAATGCTAGAAACTGAAAATCTTGGTGCTGAAAAAAGAGAGCGGATGTCAAGGCCTGCTGGATCTGGTGGCCAAAGATGAGTGAAGGGACTGATATGCAGGCTTGCTGTTGGAGTCATGCATTGTGAAAGGGTCAATACACTGGCAGATGATATCCTCCGGGGAGTGACTGGGACTGAGGGGGCATGGCTGTATGATCCAGGGGGAGCACAAGAATAGGGGAGTTCAGCTCTCCTAACATTTGAGGCCAAGGCGAAGAATCTCCATACAGAATATAATTTATCTTTCTGTTGTTAAAAAGTTAAAAACCAGTTCATCAGTGTTTTTCTGGAATGTACATTGCCCAGAGTTGTAAGAATGATTCCAACTTGTTTAAGATCTTCTTCTCAATTTGCGTTGGACAGTGGACTATTTCAAAGATGCAGCAAAAATATATCCACATGCATTCTCCTTTGTTTCCAAATCCTGTTGCAAATCTTTTCTGAAATGATTCAGAAAAAGCTGATGAGAACTGCATTGTCTCTCCGAACCACCTCACCTATCAACCTCTGACTTGACTTAATATTGCTTCTATCTTAGAATTGTTCTTAAAATGATTGTGCAGTATTTGATGTCATGCTCTTTACAGTATTTTCCTTTTTGAGATGGTTTGCAACTTTGTACTTCATATTTTTGTATTTTGGTAGGTTTAGTTGTGTGTTTGTTCTTAAATTGTTGTGGAGCTTTATATATTCGATGATCTTAGATGCGAAACTCAGATTTATTGCAAGCAACTGGCAAGTAATGTATGTCTTTGATGTTTAATTTCTCTGTACATATATTTGCTTTCTTAATGTTGCAAACAAATGGTTATTATTCAGCAATTTGGGTAGTTCATCTTCATAATATATTTCGTATTAAGGAGCTCCTCAGCTACCCTAAATATTCAAGCATTTGGGTGTTTGCAGTCTTGCAGTAACCTAAGCTGGGTATTGTGATGGATGAAGCAACCTCCTGCATGTAAATCCATGGACTATTGTTGTTGGATAGGATGACTAAATGAAATGATACATTATATTATTTTAGATACAGGCTCATGCGTACTGTGCAAATTAGATTTTTGATTTCTAGGCAAGGGAAGGCCTTGGTGGTTGTTGGAGTGATGTGCCCTTTTGAAGCATTGACTTGGAGTCTGGAAATTGAAAATCGACTAGACTAGAGATTGATTCTTGATGATACTTGTGCATTGTATCTGTATTTCTATTCTCATTCTTTTTCCTAAAATGGTAGAAGATATCATCTCCACCTACACTGCTATACTGCTATACATATAAGTCATAACTAAATATTTGTTGGTTTCTGTAAATCCATCAAGTGTAATATGGAATGTAAGAGTACTAGTTTACTTTAAACATGTTGACCATTTTGGCTCTGGTGTTATTAAACAATAAAAGATGTTATGTCCAGACTCCATCCGTGCCTGTATTCTAAACAAATCCTGCATCTTCATCCACTGTATCTAAAGTAAAAGAATGTATATTGTGATAAGATTAATATAATCTTCTGTATTATACAATTGACCTGTTTGTATTTATGGTTGGTCGTAGTCACTGGAAGCATTGTACCTACTTGTTCGATTGGACGATGTGATGCTGAACTGTGGACTGGCAACACATTAACAAAGTCTCTTTTTTCTGCCATCTCATATTGCTGCCGAATATATTTTGGTGACATCTCTGTTTTGTAATCAAGTTTACTTTGAACGTAGATTCTTTATCTCTACTGGAGTTGAAGAGAGCTTTTATGGGATCATGAGACCTGTTTTTATTATAAAGCTTTTTACCAGTGCTACTTGATTGACAAGCTAGACCGTATCAGAGAAAATGCATGCTTTTAGAGATGCCTATTTAATCAAAGAATGCATACCTTGATTGGTGGTGGTGACTGTATTACTTATCCAGTTCACGAGTTTTTTAGTTGTCTAAAGCAGGATGTAAGCTGTAATATCCACTGTATTTGTTAACCACAATGGTGATGAAGAAGCAAAGTCATGCATATGGGTCCTATGTATAAATTGTTACATGGAACTTGCATAAATTACGTTATATAGAACTTGCTTATTTAAATGGCTTTGGCAAATAGAAGCTGTCACATATATTTCACAAAATTCCATATTAATGTGTGCTCCACGGCTCAAAAAAGGGGTTTTACAGAAATTGCATTGATGATTGGGCTGCAAGCATTTATTATTATTATTATGGGTTTTCATTTCGGGTTGATGCAAACACCAGCTCAAATCCTGGGCTTTTGGTTGTGCAAGACATACAAGGAGATTCAATGTTGTTTTATTATTATATCTACATACCCATGCCTTTTATAGAAACTGCATTGATGATTGGGATGCAAGAATTTATTATTATTATGGGGTTTCTTTTTGCGGTTGATGAAACAACTAGCTCAAATCCTGGGCTTCTGGTTGTACAAGACATATAAGTAGATTCAATGTTGTTTTATATCTATATATCCATGCCTTGTACAACTCCTTGATATGTCAATCTTTTTAGTATTACGGCAAGAAATGTCTTCTATTTTCAAAAATGTGTTCTGGTTGGCAAAATCCAAGAACTTTTGGTCCTTTATGTGATATGATAGTTTTCGAGGGGTGCAATTGCTTAGCAAACGTGTTTGCTCTTATTTAAAAAGGGGATGCAAATACACCTATAAAGTGAGGATTTGTATTTCGATGCCTAGCGTAAATTTGCTGTTGAAGTTGAATGGAAAATCTGATGCGTAGGTCTTTCATATTTTGATGTGAATTCTAAACATGTTTGTTGAGTAAACACTCACGTCACTTACCAAATAGATCATAAACTCATTATATAGATATTGTTGTCATCATTTTACATATTTATCGTTGGACCAGTTGTCTCGGGAGGTTCTCTTAAAAGTGTTATGAAATGTTTCTCTATGCCAATGTTCACCCAATGATCATCTTTCACATTATCATAACATCCACACAAATCTGTACTCGATATCTATTTTGGGTCACTATCGAGAGGTTCTCTTCAGGTGGTATGATATGTTTCTCTATGCCAAAGTTCATTCCATAATTTTATTTTGCACATTACCATATCATCCACACAAATCTGTATATCTATTTTTCATCAATCTATTGTCTCTGCATGTTTCCTATTATTCTTTATTATCACTGTTTTTTACTTAATGATCTGTTCTTGCCAGGTGTATTATATATCACGTAGGTTTTTATTCTGTACAGCAGTTTTCTCCTCTCATCTACCTGTGTTTGCATCCATGTGCATTTAAATTGTATATTTCCTTATTGCACTGAACTGGTAAGGTGGAACATTGTTTTTACACTGAGGCATGTAACCACCTGACCTGATTAAATGGTTGACTGCTGAACTGCTTAACAACAACATCCTTGCATGAGTGCATCAACCACCATTTTGAGGAATCAAACCCTGGTAAGAGTTATAACATGTTATCTTCGCTTGCCCTATCGGGTGTATATTTATTGGATTCTCTAAATGTATGTGAAATATTTTTTACATAATCTTATTAAAAATTTGTTTTAGACCATTTGATGAGCTTAAACCAACAAACTGCAATCAAACATTTAGTACTAGATGATGAACAAAGTTAACGACGACGAGTATAAACATAAGAGAGATTTCTCATGTTGTTGAATAGGAACAAAGTGAATATTGATGAAAAATAAAAACCTCTGTAAAAGTATTTCAACAAAGATTTGCTTAGGTTTAATTCACAGGTTTTACCATATTTAGTTTATCTAATAATAACTTTTAAAGGTTCCAGTAAAAAAGTTCAAAAGAAGGGATCTTTTTCGTTTATCTAATTATTCTAAAGTCAAAGGGTCTCTACAAAGATAAGGATATTGTAGAACGGTAAGATATTATGATACCTTTTACCTTGAACTTCAAAAATAAGTGTCATTGTTATCTTAAAATACCATCGAAGTAATATTGATAATTATTAGCAAGTATATGCTTTTAAAATATATATATATATAAATTTTTTGTTGTTGTTGTGTTCTATATATTTCCAGAAATATACAGAGTACAATCATGGAGGTCTGGAATAGTCTGTATCAAAGACCTGTATATTGATAGAAAAGCATGTTTGTGCTGAGAGAGATTTGGGGAAACCATCTGCCTTTTAGAGGGAAACCAGATGGTCTCCCATTGAGTTTAAACAAAAGTGGTATCTGAGAAATAGCAAAACAAAGTGAGCATGGCTGAAATTGAGAGGACGAGTGGAATTGGGAGACCAGTTGCCCATGAGAGGTAAACCAAATGGTCTTCCAAAGGGTTTTGAGCCATGACACCCAAACAAAGTAAATGAGATTGAAACACAAATGGCATGCAAAAATTAGACTTTGAGAATGTCTATCCAGGGAATTCAGCATGCCTATTTGGGCTGATCTTTGTCCTTGTCGGTCTTGGCCTGGGTGAGATGCACTTGTTCCTTCTTGGCCTGCTCTTGCTGCCCTAGGTAGAGGAAGAGATCATTGTATCCTTCAGGAAGCCAAGGGGGACGCTCCCATTCAATGAACGCTCTCCTGGTGTATGATTCCTATTCCCTTTGTGAGGGAGCTCCCTTGGTTCGGCCCTAAACTCTAGATTAGCTTTGGGGAGGGGGGTGGCGAATGCGGGGTTGGCTTGTTGCTTGCCCGATTGGAGCAGGAGAGCTTTTATTGTTTGCCACCTTTTGCTTCTTGGCTTGAGGTTTTGGGTGAGCTAGGCTGGAAAGTCTTTGCCCTTGATGGGAGGATTCCACATCTACAGTGTCTTTGTTTGAATTAAAAGACTCCCGAGGAGGGGGAAAGAAAATTCCCGTATCTCTAGACAAATTTCTTAATGTTGTGTGTGAGTACTAGGACGACGTCGAGTTTTGCAATTCTGCCTTTGAGTCTCTCCATGGCTTGTTCATGCTCCCATAGTTGCCTACCAAGCAATTTTCAGATGACCAAATGGCCATTGCTAGTGTTTTGACTCTCGTAAGCTTCCATGGTCACAACTAGGTGGTGGATATGCACAAGCATGTCCTCGTCAAACTATTCTTCACCTTGACCATGCCATGGAGGGAGAGGTTGGTGTCCACGACATCTGCCCCACCTTGCTCAACCTCTTTCCCTCACCACAATGAGCAGACAGTGATATTTCTTCCATAGACTTGAAACAACCTGAGATGTGTTGCCACACCTGACCCCTAATGACCTTCTAGTTGCAGAGAAGAGACGCTGAAGGAATGAATGTTGGGGTGAATGTCAGAGACCTCTGTAATGGTAGACCTTCTAGTTGCAGAGAAGAGACGCTGAAGGAATGAATGTTGGGATGAATGTCAGAGACCTCTGTAATGGTAGAATTCATGTTGTGTTATGAACTTGATAGCTTTGTCCTTGCCTTGTACTCCTTTGGCAACCTGCAATGAATGTGGCTTAAGGTGAATATAGGGAATGGTCGCCACCCAGTCATTCCCATAAGAACTTCATGGAGAGGCAGCATGTGACATTGGCGCCCCCCTCGTTTCTCGTGTGATCACTCGAAGATTAAATATCTCTAAAACAGAAGTATACGAAATTAAATACCATAATACATTTTTTTTTATAATTAAATATTAATAAGCTTGAATGATTACGGAAAAATCATTACACTTAATTGCATTTGAATTTGAAATTGGAACTAAATAATATCTCTAAAACAGAAGTACACGAAATTAAACACCATAATACATTTTTTTGATTAAATATTAATAAGTTTGAATGATTACGGAAAAATCATTACACTTAATTGCATTTGAATTTGAATACTATTAGAATACATTTAAGGTTGAACATAAAATTATATAAGCCAGAACTTGCTCCTGCACACAAGACGATTATAGCATTTGTCTATAAATAATTATGGAAAATTGTTCTATGAAAATTTTATAGTAATCAACAATGCCCATAAATGATTTACATTTGAGACATTTTTCAGGATGGGCCATCCCATTAGGCTTTAGCCTTCTTTGAATGCTATTTCTTTTCAAAAATGATGTCTTCACTATTAAATCTATGTTTGATTAAAATAACACTTGCTTTTTCAACAATTGCAAAAGTAACCACAAGTAGTCTTCATGCTCCTCATTTGATTTAGAATTAGATCAATATGTCATCTATGTTTGATTAAAATAACACTCGCTTATTTTGGCATATAACTATCACTTTTTCAACAACTGCAAAACTAACCACACGTAGTCTTCATGTTCCTCATTTGATTTAGAATTAGATCAATATGTCATTTAAGAGGATTATGACAAATTGTCCAAACACTAGTGAAAGACATCATTCATGAAACATATATATGTTTGATAATGCATTTATTAAACCAAAGGGTACTTCTACAAATGTGCAGTGGTCATATTTTGCCCTACTTGCCCTCTTGTAAGTGCAATCATCTTTGATTTTGACTTGGTGATGACACTCTCAAGTCATTTTTTCAAAATAATTTTGCCTCATATGATTGAATACATCAATATATATCGATAAAGGGTATTATTTTTAATAGTGATTTTATTTAGACAGTAATCAATTCAAAAACCCAAGGTTTCTATCATTGTCTTACGAACAAGATAGGCATTCCTTGGGTGGAAACACTTAGTGCAAATATATATTTGGTCTCACAACTCCTATAATTGCATTTTTAGCTCCAATAATTTTACATTGCTAATCATGTAAGGGGTATTAGACTTAAGTGCCACTGTAGGCACAAGGTTAGTTGAGAAGTTGATGTTTCTCTTCTGAAGTCCAATAACTTCATCCAAAGACAATTGAATTCTTACAACACAAGAAAATCAACAAGATTTCATCCTTTGTTGGTTCTAACACATTAATTGTTTACAATTCACATTTCTTTTAAAATTATTTATTCAACAAATGGGAAATAATACCATCTTGTAATTTCATTTAATTAAATACAAGTGAGTCAACTTTCCTATTTTCTCTTAATCTCAGAAATCTAAATGAAATATTCTAGAGATTTTAGAATATTAGTGAGTTAGACTTGATGTAACATTGGCCATACATCTTTTGTTGATATAAGATGGTTGTGAGGGTTAAAGAGAACAGTGGTTAAGATTTAGGAGATTAGTTGCTTGGGTTGAAGAGTTTTTTTTGTTTTGTTTTTTTAATGAGATTGGTTGTATAGGTTAAAGAGATTAGTTACTAAGAGTTGGGAATTTGGTTAGGATTGAGGAGATTAATTATCTTTCTAATAGCACAAATACAAAAATATGGGAGAAGTTGAAAACATACATTTATACACCAAGAAGACTGAAGAGATTAGAGAGAAATCAAGCATATTCGGAGTGCATAAGAGGAGCGAGGGTCAAGAAGTAGGCCAAAGGAAAGATTCATATAGATGTATGGATAGAGTCAAAGAATGTTGTACAATAGTTCAGGTAGGTAGACTCTCAATTGCCCTATAGGTAGATTTATCTCAGTGAGTGCATATCTTATTTTTTGTGTGTACACTGTAGTTAGTTTGGCAACTTGTGGAGGTTTTCCTTGTAATCTTGGAATACTTAAATGAAAAGTTGATTTGAAGGGGAAATTATTTATGCATCATGTTCATGCTTTCACTATTCATTTTCCAATGATATGTATGGTTGTTGCATGTTTAGAGGTGAAGGAAATGCTTGATGCTTTGGTTAAGCCTATATTGGAGTGAGAACATAAATAGAAACATGATATTGCGAAATAAACTTGGATCCATAGAGGTGAAAATACTAGATACAATGATTAGTTACTTGATGAAGATCACATTGATTTAGGATCGACTTCTATTAGTTGGTGAGAAGGTGTTAAATGTAGAATCAATGAACAAGGCATTGAATAGATTCCTAACTTTCATGGGAACCATTTGTTAAGGGTGTTTATGTTCGTGAAAATCTTCCTAACTTTGATAGATTGTGGGATGATTACATTTAGAAGGAAATTCAAATGGAGTCGATGGCCATCAAGAATGGTGGTGATGATAACTTGGTCATATTGGGTTAGATGAAGAAGTGCAAAGGAAAAGAACCTAGTAAGGGTAAGGGAAAGAGTGTGGAGTCATCCTAATAGTTAGGAATGGAACTTGAGTAAAATGAAATGCTTAATTTTTTAATAAATTTGTACATTATGCATCATAGTCTCCAGATAAGAAAAAAGGAAAAGGGAAACAACAATAAAAGTAGGTAATAAACTCTACAAAAATTTAGATGAATGAGTTTGCTACCAAGTTTGAGAAATATTTCTCAATGGTATTGTCTCCCTACCAATGCAATTTTGAGGAATGTGTAGCAAGTAGAGCATCCCATCATATGATATTAATTAGTTAGTTGTTTTATAGTAAAATAGAGAAAAACTTGGGAGTGCATGCTATGCTTGGTGATGCATGCGATGCATTCAATAGCAGGAGTTAGTACCATTCCAATTTAGCTTGAGTTAGATAACTCTTTATAATTTTATGATATTTTGTGTGTTCTAGATTTCAAGAAAAAATACTTTTTATTCAATTTATGGAGGATAAGGGTTATGTAATAGAGTTAAAGAAATGATAGGTCATTATCGAGAGGGAGGAATCTAACTCCGAAGCAACACAAGTAATAAAGGTAGGGAAGGAAATTTGTATAGGTTACATGGGAACTTGTTTGATCCCTAGTTCACAAAAGTAATAACTTGTGTGATTTATGGCACAAGAGGATGTGGCACCTACATTATAGAGCATTGTTTATCTTGAGGGAAATGGTCACATGTCTTCCAGAGTTCAACATTGAGCAATAAGGGGTTATCCAAAAGGTGCACACTTGGAAAGCATGCAAAGGCTTCCTTCCCAAGAAGCAAGCACATGTTTAAAGAGATTCTAGACATAATTCATTCAGATGTGGATCAATGTTCATAGCATCAATAATATGAAACATGTATTATTTTTCTTTTATTGATGATTTCTCTCTACAGGTTTTGAGAGTTCATAGCTCTTGTTGAGAACCAAATAAGAAGGAAGATAAAGGTTTTGAGATCATATATTAGGGGTGAGTATGCCTCCAATGATCTCAAGGGTTTCTGCAAAGAGGTAGGAATCACGAGGAAGTTGACAATTATGTACAACCCATAGTAGAATATGGTGGTTGAGTAGAAGAATTGATACATAGGGGTTGCCAAGGCCGTGATCCATGACTATGACTTGCCCATGTTTCTTTGGGTCTAGGCATGCAACACAACAATCTACATCAAAAACATGTGTCCTCACACGATCTTGGGGGAGTAAGATATGAGAGGAGGTGTTCACTAGTGTGAAGCCAAAGGTAATTCATTTTCACATCTTTGGTTGTTTGGATTATATCCATGTACTATAGAAAATAGAACCAAGTCAAATCCCTCTAGTAGGATGGGTTTATTTTAGGTTAAAATGATACTTCAAGGGCCTATAGGGTCTATAGTCTAGAGTAGAGGAAGACAACACTATGTAGGGATTTCAAGTTTGAGGAATAGATTACTTTTACAATTTAAATTCAATAATGTTGATTGATGATATACATGGTAACCTTCCATTGCAACATGGATTGAGGGAATGGTTTATGCCACATCATTCACAATAGTCTACTCTTTGAATGTTATGGATAGCCATGTCCATGTCTTTTTGATGTAGACAAAATTTATACATATCCTCCTCTCCACAACCCCACACTTGAGTGGTGGTCTTGTCCTCTTTCCAATGGAGTTTACTAGCTTTGTCCCCACTTTCCACTGGACGATTTAGCTAAATAGAGTTTGGTTTTTTTTCTAATAAAATAAGGTTAAGACCATTCTTCCATTTTGCTTCTCTCTTTTCTTGTCCTAAAACATGATTTTCATTTTACCTTTCACAAAATTTAAAATTTTAAACCATAATTGAGATAAGTGTTTCTCACGTTCTTTACGTATAATGAAAATATGTTTGCATTTATGATTTGAAATAATGCCATTGTTGTGTGAGGTATGACATGTGATTGTAGTATTTACTCAACTGTCCAATATGGTTGATTAACATTACTCTTGGAACGTGTTTGATTGGTGTGGTAGGTTCATATTACAAATTTAATTACAATTGGGGTGCTTGGCTTGGAGCATATTCCAATGGTGTTGTTTACATTATCTATTTTATGGAAACCAACACGATGGTATTTTCACACTTACAATTATATAATTGTGATTTTATTGCGAGATCCTACCGGCTCTCATATGCACATTTGAGTAGGAATAATGGAAAGTCCTAAATCCATAGCTATATTGGTCGGCTTGTCTTGTATGGTTGATTTTCTAAGAGAAGTATGCCAGGAATTAGGATCTACATTCCATCCTTCTCAAGGTTTAGCCATGACTAAATCAGTATAAGTCTTGTTGAATAGGATTTGTGTTTCTTGCACTTGTTGCATGATTAATTTATGGTTTCCTATGCTATAAAGGAAAGACAATTTTGATGTATGTCATTATGTATTGTGATCTTGCATTGATGATTCCAGGCAGAGAATTTGAATATGAATACCCATCCTAATGTTGTTTGTAAGAAGAATAATTGATCCTCTTAAGCTTGCAAAATTTAAATTTTTAAAGCATGTTTCCTTGGCACCATGGCCTTACAAGCAATGCCATCATATAAGAAATTAAATACAAATGCACGACTTAATGTTGTTGACTGAGGAATGGTTGGTTCCTTGAACTTGAAGGCTTTAGAGTTCTATAATGGTCCTCGCTGTATGTTTGGCACTCGCGACTTTCATGCAGGTATTGCAAATGTGAAGACATCCATGTGAGTGTAGGGAGCACATGTTAAAAGAACTGCATGACTTGAGAACTTAGTCCTTTGTATGATTGTTGTAGGATTAGTTGAAATTCCCTGTGTGTTGTATGGGTATGGGACATGGTGAATTTTGCTGCTCATAGGGTTATATCAACCTCTGTGTATGCTTGAGAAATTAGTGGGGTTAGTGATTAGCTTGTGTTGATGATAACACATTGCACATGATGTGTGCATGATTGTTAGTGGTGTGGTTGTGTGTTTAAGTTACTATTGAGGAGAGTAGTTGAGCCTCCTTAGTCTAGTAAGGAGCACTAATGTACTTATTCCAACACAGAGTGGTGGAAATCCAAGTGGTGGATCCTTTATAAAACCACCAGGTTTATGACTATGTGATCAAATTATCACTCAGTCTAGTTATGTAGTTGTAACAATGTAAACTTTGAAACGAGAACTATAAAATCAAAATGGGAACTCTAGCCAAAAAACCCCAAAAAAACATGAAAAAACAATGCTAAAAACGAGAAGTGTTGATGCTAGAATAACATTTTTTTTTCCAGGGTAAATTTTCAACTTGTTTTAAAAATGGTGGTGAAAACCAATTTTTTGTGCAAAAAAAACACCCTCAAAACGAAAAAGTGTTGAAAAACATTAAAATTTCAAAAGAATAATGAAAAAATAAAAAAAATAAAAAAAAATTA